>PVIW01011857.1:0-35124 GCA_004026585.1 Noctilio leporinus | reverse complement strand
AGAATATGTGAGGAGTAACTTTTGCAAAGGATATGTTGGGGCTTAATAGTTCATATTGCTCTCGGTATAATTCAGGTGCTTGAGATTGGCAGCAATCCCTTTCCTGATGCTGCCTCTTTTTCTTGGTCAGGACTTTACAGTCTATAGTCTATATTCTAGCCGGGTCTTGGTGCGTGGCAGGGCCTCTGATTGTCGCAGTTGGGCTGATTCTGAGTGTCTGCCCCCAGGTAGGCTGGGTCTTCAGCAGCCTGGCTGGGTTTTAGGGCTACCGGTGTTCTGGAGCCTGCAGGGAGCCCCCTCCCACTCCTGGCAGAGGTTCCGGCCCAGGACGCGCCCCCAGCACTTCTGCAGGGCAGCCCGCAATTTCGCTGGTCCCCGTGAAGACTGGTCCCGCCCCCGCAGTTCCGGGAGGAGGCCGGGCCTGTCAGTCAACACTGTCCGGGGTCCGCCTACACTGTCCAGCCCTTCCGGGGCGGGCACCACGCCCCCAAGCCAACCAGCTCTCCTCGGAGTCCTTTACGTGGCCTCTGTGATGAGCCCCTCCCAAGCGTGGGCAGTGCGTCCTTTGTCTCCAGCAATGGCGGGTCAGTTACCCCCACCACTAGTTCCTGGATCACCGGCTCGCTGCTGGGAGTTTCCCGCGGAGCCTGGGGGCCTGTGTGGTTGCGCAGGGCCGGGCCTCCCCCCTCGCAGGGGCTTCTAGCTGCCGTTTCCCTGGTGGCCCAGCAGCTCCGTCTTCGGCCCTCTCGCTGCCCAGCTGATGCACTTCCCACTCCCCCGCTCCGGCTTCCCACAGGATTCTTCTCCGCCTCTAGCCCCGGGCACGCGGAGCCTCCTCTCCCCGTTGCCGGAGTGAGTTTCTCACAGTCCCTCCCCTGCAAGAGTTCAATTCCGGGTTCCCTACGGTGTTCACCCTCACTGCCCGCACTTCTCTGTTGAGACTTCCAATCACCAGGGAGCCCGGAACTAGCCCCAGTCAAATGCGCCCCTCTGGGCAGAGCCGCCCCTGCCCAGAGCCGAACTCGGCCCGCCGGCAGGTCGGTCAGGAACACCTCACCTACTGTCCCCTGGCCTCCTCTGCCTCTGGGCTCTGCTCCCCTGTGTCCAGATGCTGCCCGTTCCAATCCCTAGGGTCCTGAAGACGTCTCACGCTCCTTATCCTGTCCTCTAGCTGCTTTGGTACTCGAGAACACCATCAGCACTGCTCTCTACTCTGTCGCCATCTTGGAGATCTCTCTAAGGCTAAACTCTTAACACCTGAGTTCTCCCATCATCTCCCCCCCCCCCCCCCGCCCCCCGGCCCTGTTAGTTTTTGTAGGGTCAGTTTGCAAACTAAAACAACATAATATGTTAAAAACTACATAATTTTGGAAGAATGGCAGGCTTCTGCCTCAGAACCTGTTCCCTCTAGGACGCCCAAAGAATGAACCTGCCACCCTCTGCCAGGCTAGCCCCATCCTAGGCTGTACCTGGAGTTTCTTCCCATACAAAATGACATCTGTTGGGAAATACAGGCACCCTCAAGGAAAAAGAGCCTGAGAGCCAAAGAGATCCAGAGAGGACCATCTCAAGAGCCAGAAAAGCTCCTGAGCCAAAGAGCCAGCCCTCTTTTCATTTCCACTGGCTCTGAAGACTTTCAGCTTCTCAGCCAATCCTGTCCTAGACTGCTTTCCATTGCCTGGCAAACTTCTCCTACAGCCCCTCCTACTTCTCCCCAGTGATCTTAATCAGATCTCTCTATATCAGTAGGACCCATTTTGTAGAGGAGGGCATTGAGGCACCAGAATGTTTACCAACCTGCCCAAGCATGTAAGTGGTAAGACTAAGGAACAAGTGTAAGCAGCCCAACTCCCAGGTTTATACTCCCAACACTTCTAGCCCATACCTCCCATAAAGCAAACTAATTCTATATATTTATATAGATACATTGAAATTGAGACTTGCCCTACTGAGGAAACAACCCAGGTACAGTGATTGGTGAGCCCCACTGGTCTGGTGACAGGTCAAATCTTTTCCTCTGTCCATCTTGGAAAAGTCAGAAGATAACTGGGCTGAGAAATGGGGGACACAGTTCTGGTTTAGGGCCTGATACCAATGTGCAGTGTGACATAAATAAGTAGTTCTGTCATCCTCCATTTCCTCATCCCAAAAATGTGGGATTGGACAAGACAATCTTGAGAGACCCTCCTGGCTCTGAAAGTCAGTGCTGTTTTAGTTTGGGATGTGTAAAGTTAGATAAAATTCCCTGTATTAGAACTTCTGTTGGTTAAGGTGAATATTATAAATGCAAGTAATAAGACAGCTCACCTAGAATGGAGAGGGAGACTGATGATTGTTGTATTTTATTTGTTTGTTTGTTTTTTTCTTCCTTACTAGTTTGGCCCAGATCAATCCACTGGGTTAGATAGCTATTCCCTTAAAAGGCAAAGAGCTCGGTCCTGAAGGAAGTAGTCTGGGAGCTTAGAGATCTGCTGGAGAGCAGCTGCACAGGGTGAAGGGGCTGCAGGTGAGAAACAAGCACCCAGGGGATGGAGGTGAGAAAAGCTGAGCTGACTCTCATCACATATGGAAAGAGCACTTTTATTTAGGCAGGTGTGCTTTTCTCTCTCCAATGACCAATTTCTGGGAGTTGACATGTTCCTTAAATTGGCCTATCAAAATACTTCCTTGGAACTTTTTTTTTTTTTTTTTTTTGACTAGAAGGGAAAAGGGACAATTCTTCTTGGTAGTGGGATGTGAGGCACAGGACTTGTCACCATGCTGATTCTCCAACTGATGGGGGAAAAGAGTTTAAGAAACTAGAACTGATCTGCACATTCTGGTAATATTGAAGTCTCTGATTCCATTTATTCCAGAAGCAAAGCTCACAGTCTATTTCTTTTTTAATGCATCCATTTCTTGGACTTCCTAGGCTACAAAAAAAAAAAAAAAGGAAAATCTCCCATTGAATTTCTATAACTTGAATAAAGGAAATAGCAAGAACAATTCAATTTACTGATAATGGAATTCAAATCAATTAGACTCTGAACCCACAATCCATGAACCACTTAGAGAAGGATGTGAAATTTTATTGGTCGCATTTTTCTGTGGTAAAGATGCATAGCTTTCATCAGCTTCTCCAAGGGGGGTATGAACGAAAAAAGAATAAGAACAATTGCACCCTGGAGCTTTCCGTAGGGGTGAGATCTTTTCTGTAGGAACTCAATAACCAGTCATTGAATGAATTCAGCTCACATCAAATGAGTACCTGCTGAGCCTCATATATGGCAGTAGATTCATGAGGATCACAGATGGATGGCATAGCCTCAATCAGAGCAGGAGACACAGCTAAAGTGAAACAAAGGGGAGTCATTTTTGTAACAGGCACAGAGTATAGGCCCCTGGTGGGAAGAAGGAGTTGATGGTTGATTCTTGCTGTGGAACCAGAAAGGCTGAGCAAAGTGGTCTGCAGGTGTGTGAGGATGGGCATAGCATCATTCGCCTGTGTCACATAGTGGATGGAAACTCAGACTCTGGCACTGAGTTAAATTCAAATCCTCCCCAGTCCACTTATTAGCTGTGGGACCATGGACTTGACATTACTGAACCTGAATGTACCCATTTATAAAATTAATAGTAAAATAATAACAGTATTTACCTCACAGTGTGGAAGATTCAATAAGGAGAGATGATGAGCAGACTCCAGGCTGAGACAGCAATGAGGACAAAGGCAGAGGGGCAGAGGATTATGTATTATGATTGAGAGGAACAAATGTGGTTTACTTGGAGTCAAGAGTCCATTAAGTGACTTTGGGGAATCAAATTGGAATGCTTAGGAGGCCAGATTCAAGAGTTTGGGTAGCAATCAGAGGCCATCAAAATGTCCTTTATAGGGGAATAACATGAAAACTCATGGTGGTGTAAAGGAAGGGCAGCCCAGGAAAGATATGATGAATGACACAGTTAAGTAAGTTGTCCTGTGGTTCATAACTTGGGCTTTGGAGTTGGACAGAAATGATTTTAATTCTGAATTCTGTCCCTTACTATTTACATCATTTTGGAAAATTTACCCAAATTCTCCAAGGCTTATTCTTGGAGAATGATGGTGGGAATAGTACTTATCTCATGGGATTATTATGAGGCACAAGTGAGATAATGCACATTAAAGAGTTAATCTTTTAATCTGGCCCACAACCAAACATTCTATTTTTAGTTATTATTATAATCTTGGAGAACAATGAAGAGGCATTTCTTCCAAGGCTGACTTTGCTGGTCTCCAGCCTAACTTCTTCTCAAATGTGGTGAATAGAGCTTATCCAGTAAATATTCTCCAGACAAAGGCATCCGGCACTTAGGGTCTAGAAACAAGACCCTAGCTGCTCTATCTCTCTTTCTTTCAGAACCTTTCCTCACCTGGCAGTACCCAGCTTAGCATTTGTTGTTCTTTGTGTGTCAGCAGGCCCATAGCAAATGGGTGCCCAAGCATGGCTATAAATATGATTCAGAAGTGGCCATTATCACATCACTGTCTGTTTCCTGTTGAGCATATGATCTGAGTAGTAATCAGTCCTTTCCATGAACAAAGGTTAAATACTTGGGCTTGTTGCTTAAAATAAGCAAAATCTCTATGACATTTGTAATATAATTCCAAGACAGGGGAAAAATCATTTCAAGTGGAAAATGAATTATAAGCTAAAAAATTATAACTCATTTATTCTTGAAATCTAGGCTGATGATGGTTGATTCTCATTTGAGAACAGTGATGAAGAATTAGAAATAAAAAACAAACACTTTTTAAAGGAGATATTTCAGAGCATGGTGTGGGTATATAAAGCCAGCTCATTCATTCTATCATTTGTAACTTAGTTCTATTCATCTGAGGAAAGCATTCCTTCAATTATACTCTACTTCCAGATTTATCATTGAAATTAATAAAAAGTTCCCCCAAATCATCTTCTACCCTCAATTTCTTTGGAAATTATAAAGACATGGTCACATCCCCTACCTCCCCCCCCCCACAAATTGATACACAGCAATTATCTAGTAGTTACTGATTTCTTTGCAATTTATGTTGGTGATGACTCTACTAAATATTAATATGGTACTCACTATATTCCAAGAATTATTCACCAAATTTTGTTTTAACTCATTTGATTTTAACAACTCATTTGGATAAGTTAATGTTATTGCTCTATTTTGCATATGAGAAAACTGAGGCACAAGGGGGTTAAACGGTTCTGTCAAAATCACACAGCTAGGAAGATAGGGAGTTAGGATTCAAACCCAATCCACCAATTGTATGTATCTTTAAACACAGTTTTGTGATAACCAAACTCGTTTTATTTTTGTGACTTTTTTTTGTTGCTAGCACATTAGTTTACCACCTAAATTAAGATTAATGATTACCTTTGTAATAGTTTTATTAAAATTTGACAAGATGGGAAGACAAACTGGCACATCATATAAACACTGCAGAGTATTGCCAGTCTCTAAAACAATATTAGTCCATATCAGGAGACACTAAGGAGCTTTATTACAATGATAGATGCCACCTTTGTGTTCCTAGCCTTCTACATTCCTTTAGCTTCTAGGTAATTTCTCCCCTTCCTCAGGGCTTCTCAAATTTCTTTCTTCTTTGTATTTCTCACTTATATCTCCTTTTGTTCTCTCATTCAACTTGTCTTCTTATTGCAATTATGTGTTAGCACAAATGAACTTTCTTCCTAGAAGAGAAACAACAAATTTGCCTCTTTAGGAATAATTCTTCTATACTTAGAGTGTGTGTCAAGTATATATATCAACAATATTAATGCTTGCTTCAGCAGGACATATACTAAAATTGGAATGATAGAGAGAAGATTAGCATGGCCCCTGCTCAAGGATGACATGCAAATTCATGAAGCGTTCCATATTTTTCATCAGTGGATGACCGGATCAAAAAACTTTGGTACATTTACACAATGGAATACTACATAGCAGAAAGAAAAAACCTCCTACCTTTTGTGAAAACATGGATGGAACTGGAGAGTATTATGCTTAGTGAAATAAGCCAGTCAGTGAAAGACAAATACCATAATATCTCCCCCATTACAAGACACTAATGAGCAAAACAAACAAGCAAGCAAAACAGAACCTGAGCCATGAATACACAGAACAGATCTTCAGTGTGTAGAAAGGAGGGGAAGAGGGGCAAAGGAGGCAAAGAAGAGGAGCAGTTTAGTCAAAGAACTAGCATGGAAGAATCATGGACATGGACAAGTGGGATTGACTTTGGGGAGCAGTGGGTGGGTGGGGAAGGGCACAGAGGGGAGGAAAAAGGGGATGGATATAATAAGACAACAGTAAAATTAAATTTAAAAATAACAAAAGAAGCCAATATTGAAATAGATTCTGACATCAGTTCCTATGTGTGGGTTCTTTCTCTGTGCCAAGTAATTCTCCTATACAAGCTGGGTGTCCCACATCTTGACTCAATTCCAACACTATTTATCTGGACCCAGTGTCCAATCCCACAAGGTCGGGGCTCTGTCCCACAGATTACCCTCACTAGATTACCATTTAATGCAAAGAATATTAAAGGATATGAATCAACACCTAGATGGAGAGATACATGGGTTGAAGTCCAGAGCACAGGCACTTCTGTCTCTGGTGAGTTCAGGGCTCTGCATGAAGGCACTTGGATGCATTCTGCTTCACCAAAATGGAAGCTCTCTGAATCCAGTTCTTTCAGGTTTTTATGGAGGTTTCATTACATAAATTTGATTGATTCAATCATTGGTCGTTGGTGATTTTACTCAATCTCTAGCTCCTCTTCACTCCTCTAATTACAAAGTCGGTTCTACTTGTAACCAGTCTCCATCTTTTGGTTACTAGGGGCCTTCCAAAAGTTACCCCATTAACATAAGACATCTTTCCAATTCTCATCACTTCAGAAATTCCAAGGGTTCCAGGAATTGGGATACAGAGGAAATATATATATTTATTATAAATCATAATATCACATATCTATTATTTTTTTGTCATATGTCATACAAATTAGTAAAACTATTAATATAAATATTTTATAATAAAAAAGAGGGGGACATTTTTGCTCCTGCACTTGTAGAAGGCCAAGTTCTCCCTTGTAGAAGGCCATCTTCTCCCTCTGTCTTCACATCATTTCCCTGTGTGTGTGTATGTGTCCAAACTTCTTCTTATAAGATCCCCTGTCACACTGGGTTAAGGCCTACCCTAATGACCTACTCTTGACTTAATTATCCCTTTAAATATCCTGTCTCCAAGTATTGGGGGTTAGGACTTCAATATATAAAGCTTTTGGTGGGGTGGGGGTGGGGGAACAATTAAGTCCTTAACACCATGCAAAATAAAGATTGTCTACCAGCTGATTTACTTTTATCCTAAAAATAATAATTTCTAAGGAAAGGTTTTTATTTCACTAGCACTGGCTGAAGAAGTGATTCCAAGTGCAGATCATACTGTGTGTCTAGAAATCATCGCAATGTCACCAAGTGTCTTAAGGTGGATTTTTCTTTTCGATAAAAACAGTATTATAACTGGTGATTTCATTTCTGACAGAATATTTTGGTACTAAGTTTTCCCTTCATTTTCTCCATCTGCTGTAAAGTCCAGCTTGATTATCACTTTTCCTGTGTCTTATCTTCCTTTTCAACCCTTTCATTTGTGCTTTTTGATCACAATGACATGGTGATGCTTCATTTTTTTTTCCCTAAACCTTCTTCCCTTCATCTGTAAAATAGTGATTATAGTGACATTCTCACAAGGTTGTCTGAGGGTTAAATGAAATAACTATGGGAAAGAGCCTATTTCCTTACTGTATACAGAATTGCTCCCACTTAAATTGTGAGCTCTTAGGAAACAGGGAATACTTTGAATTCCTAATAGATAAAAGTAGGCAATAAAATAAGTGTTTGTTGGATAAACAAATCAATCTATGGTAAAGTATGTTATATCTTATTATTAATTATAACATAATTAGTTTCAGCAAGATTCAAGATTCAAGGAGGAGTATACTACATCTAGAAGCAGGCTGAAGGTATGACTTTGGAAGTAGAGGGTTGTAATGACAGATGTAGAACATATTAGGAAAATATGTTCCCAGTAGACCTAGTAAAGAGCAGGCATTATGGGTTCAATTTTATCCCTCCTTTCCAAATTCATACACATTGAAGTCCTAATCTCCAGTACCTCAGAATGTGACTATTTAAAAATAGGGTGGCTGCAGATATAATTTATTAAAATGAAGTCATCCTGGAGTAAATTAAGCCCCTAATCCAAGATGTCTGGTATCCTTAGAAAAAAGGGAAATTTGGACACTGAGACAAGTATACTGGGAGAGCAGCAGGTGAATATGAAGAAATCAGGGTGATGCTTCTACAAGCTAAAAAATGCCAAAGGTTGCCAGCAAATCATCAAGCTAGGAGAACAGATTTTCCCTCACAGCTTTCAGAAAGAACCAACTTGGTTGACACCTTGATCTTGGATCTGGGTTTCCAGAATTGAAACAATACATTTCTGTTTTTAGCCACTCAGTGTATGGGGCTTTGTGAGGCAGCCCTAAGAAATGCATAAATTAGGGCTGCCAGAGGTGAAAGCCAACTGGGTAGGGTAGAAGTTGAGAGTCTCCCATCCTAAGAATATGTGTTTGGGGGTAAGAGATTTTAATATACAGATTTTTAAAGAAAGGGGAAGGGAGAGAGGGAGAGAGACATCAACGTATGGTTGCCTTTTACCTATCTCCAGCTATGGACCAGGCTGGAGACCTGGCTTGCAACATGGTTATGTGTCCTGGCTGGGAATCAAAACAGCGACTTTTGGGTTCTTAGGCTGATGCCTTATCCACTGTGCCTCCAGCCAGGGCAAGGACAAATTACTTAAAACCTATTTTAATCTTCACCCAAAGTTAGTAATTGAGAGAGAGAGAGAAAGAGAGAGAGAGAGAGAGAGAGAGAGAGAGAGAGAGAGAGAGAGAGAGAGAGAGAGATATTTATGTGAATGAGAAACATCAATTGGCTGCCTCTTTATGTGCCCCTACCAGGGATCAAGGCCACAACATAAGGATGTGCCCTGCTGGGAATCAAACCTTCAACCTTCTGGTTTACAGGATGATGCTCAAACCAACTGAGCCACCTGGCCAGGAAAAGAGGCCAAGATATCTTAAAAGAATGTGAGAATGGGAGTCTAGTAGATGGATGCACAAAGTAGCCCCTGAGGGCCTTAATTTTTCAGGATGGAGAGTCAAGACTCTTTAGCAGGAGGCTGGGATGGGTACTGAAGAGATAGGTTTATGGCAACAAGTTACATTTATTGATATGTTATGTTTTGACAACAAACAGCCCCCACATCTTAGTGGTTCTGAACAACATAAGCATGAGTATCACAGCTTTCCTAAGTTCTGTGACTCCTCCTATGGAGTCATTGAATTTGAGGGTGATCTTGGGGATCCACAACAAAACTTCCAAGTAGTAGGAAGAGGTACCTATTCACAATAGTTCCATAAATGAATTTTTTGAAACTAACCATCAGGAAAACAGAAAGGATGCAGGAGAGATGCTTTGAGTGAGGGTAATCAAGTGAGTACCAACTTGATACAAATTGCAAAGGGACAGACTAGAATAGTCTGGGATTTGACTGAAGACATTTAGATGTACATTAATATAGACATAGGTAAACAATTAGTATACATAATGTACTAATAATGTAGTAGGAGTTTATTTGGAGGTTAATGTTCACTACAGGAAAGAATAACAATACATCTCCAAACTGGGACTAAGAATATTTTAAAGTATTTGGTTATTTGCTAAATCACTGCTTTTCTAATTATTCTGTTAAAATTTTTTAATGGATACTTGCTCTAGGTTATAAAACAGAAGACCTATGAAATGCAAACATTCATATTTATGAAACTACAAAAGTATTTGCAATTAACATTTGGAAGTAATTAAGGTTGTCATTTTCTCAAACAATTGATTATTTTTGGGAAAGAGAAGTGGAAACATCATCAGGTTTAATGAATTTGCCAACTGCAAATGAAAGTTCATCAAATGAACTTGTACAAGTCTATATAATTGATCAGTGAATAAAAATATACTTTGAATTAAAAGAAAAAAAAACACCACTATTGTAGTAAGGATTTAAAATATTGTTTTATTTTATTTTAATTTAAATTTGTGTTTTAAATTAGTTTATACATGCTTAAAAATTCTCTCTCTCTCTCTCTCTCTCTCTCTCTATATATATATATATATAGCCTCTTTTATTTTGGTATGGACACTTTCTTTCTTTTTTTAAAAATTTATTTATTATTTTTAGAGAGAGGGGAAGGGAAAGAACCACAGAGGGAGAGAGAGACATCCATGTATGGTTGCCTTTCTACTGCCTCCAGCTACCGACCTGGCTGGAGACCTGGCTTGCAATCTGGTTATGTGCCCTGGCTGGGAATGTCACTTTCTTTCTTGACTGGAGAATGTCCTAAGTGCCTGTTTGTATATGAACTGGTTCTCTTGCAGAATCATTTTGCAATTTGAACCTTGAACTATTCATTTACATTAAATGAGGCAATATGTTCAATTGCTTTGCAAACTGTAAAGTGTTACACCAAAGCAAGCATTACTAGTTATTCTAATGGGAATTCTGTAAATAGCTTCTTGTGCATCATGCTTTTCTCAGCTCAAGCACATCTTTTTGGTAAATGGGAGTTTCATAAGTTTGAGTTTGATTACATGCTCTTGTCTGGTTGATAGGAAGTGCTGAGACCTGGAAAAAGTTATGTCCACAGGGTGGGGAAGCCACACAAGTGAGGAAAATATTAAGTCAGAGAATATTTTGGCAGATATAACACAGTCCATAGGTATAGCAACTCAGTGAGGGGACAGGCAATATAGGATAATGCAGCACAGTAAAGAATTATACACATGCCCTGTAGGGTCACAAAGAAATAGATTTGCATTTCAGTTTTATTAATTAAA
This sequence comes from Noctilio leporinus, assembly GCA_004026585.1. Lineage (NCBI taxonomy): Eukaryota > Metazoa > Chordata > Mammalia > Chiroptera > Noctilionidae > Noctilio > Noctilio leporinus. The sequence continues at coordinate 24,160 of PVIW01011857.1, read as the reverse complement.
ACTGAATGGCTTGGGGTAAATGAAACCTCTAAGTCTGCATTTTCTCAGATATAAAATGGGATAATAGTGTGGGGAAGGGAAAAAAATTCCTTTTCCTTCCTCTGACTGGTTCTGGATGGTAGAATAAGCAAATCAACAAGAGACAGATTGACAAAAAAAATCCCATTTAATTTATTGTGCACATGGGAGAGTCAGAGATCTCATATACATGAACAATTCAGAGACAAAAAAGGAAATTTAAGGTATACATGACATTCTGAGCCAAGGATGAGGTAAGACACCTTGGGGCTTTAGAAGGTCATTGCAGGGCGAGCACATGTTCAGTAGTAATTTGCTCTGCCCTATGGATAAGTTAAAAAAATAATAGTTAGCTTTGATATGTCTTATTATGGGCATGGTCTAATTCAAATTCCTCTAGATAATTAAGGGGGTTGGGCCAAAAGTTTATTTTGAGTCCATAGGGTGTCAGTTGCTTTTACCTCAAAATAACCCAAATACCACTCAGGCATGTCTTGGGGTGGCTTTCTGAACCCCAACAATAATGACTTCCTCAAGGAGTTATTGAGAATGTATAAATAAATGTAGAGAATATATGTAAGGCATTAACATATGTAGCACCTGACAAATAGTCAGGCATTGACTGTTAGCTCTTATGTATTTAGGATGACTATTTTCAAGTCAGATTCAATGGGTTTCAGCTGTGTGGAGAGGCTTGCTTCTGATTAGGATCAGGTCTTCAGCGGGAGGAGAAAGGGAAGGAGGAAAGTAGCTCAGCCATATCTGCAGACCACCTGTTACCATGTGAATGAGGATTCACAGAGTCTGGGTGGCACAAATACACTTGCTATTTGTGTTACTGCTGTGGGAGGTGAGTCTTCTCCCAACAGCTACTGCACTTCACCTTGCCCGTGGATGAGTCAGCAGATGTGCTTCAAGGCTTTGAGCACCATCCAAGCACCAGATGCTTTATCATCAGCCTGGACCATAGAGGTGTGTGTAGCAGGTGGCAGTTTCTTGACTTACAAAGAGGTAGAGGTGGTGTGAAACAAAGAGCCCCAGCATGGGTATTTCAGTGGAATTGAATGAAGTGGCACACACCCCATTACATAGTGTAAGAGGTAACAAGACATTTACAGTGCTTGAGGTCCATTGACAATGTTCCAACACTTCATTTGACTTAGAATGATCTTAATTATTTAAGATCACTTGAGCAAAACAGATCCAGCCATTTGCAGAAGACACATGGGCCATAAAATGTGTTAAATGAGTCCAGGGAAAGTGCCTCCAGGGAACACAAAGCATTTGTATTAGCTTTTCATTCTCAGATCTGGGTAAGTACAGCTTCTCTAACTTAAAGGAGTTGATTCTGAGTGTCATTCAGACAGCTAAGTGGGCAGCTCAGAGGCCAAAGAGTTCATCATTACCATGGTAACAATAAACAGCAGAAATGGTGCCTCATGCTGAGGAAGAAGAACTTGTAGAAGTGAAACAGATGGCTTGTTGTCTGTTTCTACTTTGGGTGTAACAGATGAGAAATGCATCCAATTATATCAGTGGAAGAGGAAAGCCATCTAAGATATTTGTGATCTGTGGGGCTGGCTGTGGGGCCAGGGTGGCACCAGGTGCATTCATGCACCACTTGCTCAGGAGTAGCCATGGCAACTATGGAAATGCTCTAAAAAATCATATCCTGGACCACACATTACTTAGGAAAGGAAATGGGAGGATGGAAACAGCTACCACTAAGCTCAGCAGATGGTTCCTGCAGTATGTCCAGACAATATAGATATGGACTTTACCGTCACAAAAGATTAAATTAAAAATTAAAAACCTTCATTTTTTAATCCATTTGTCAAAGAAAGATTAAGTGTTCTCTTGTTCAGTGATGCTTCAAGTATTTTCCATGAATGTTGATAGATGATTATTTCACATTAAAGTAAACAATGAACATACGTCCTAAAGGAGCATTTTCTAAATTTGGTCTTGCAGTACATTGTAAGTGGAACTCAATAAAAAGGTTCTGTGTCAAATAAATCTTGACAATCTAACATTAAAATGTCTCTTCATGAAAGAACCTCACAGTCTTTATGACATGAATTACAGATATCCAATCACAACATATAATATATAGCATTCTCAAAGCTTATTTAACCAAATAGTGCTTTTATCTGGTGTATTTTGCTGAAGAGGGAACAAGGGTATATTTTAAAGTATTTTGCAGAAACACCTTTGGAAAAAGGCTACTTTGGAATTTTCTATGGTTTGGGAGCTTATTTAAAATATCACACAAATTAGCACCATAAAAAAAGGGGGGGGATTTAACTGCTTAATTTAAGACATGAAGACCATTACTTGCATTTTTTCATATGTAAAATAAGGATAATACCTCAGTTTTTAATTTTTCATAAACTCCTCCATACATGTGGCCAATATTGTTCCAGTTTTCTTCATGTTTCCATGTAGTTTTTGAAGTCATGAGAATAAAACAGAAACTGAATCATGGAAGGGTTTTCCAAGTAGGAGCTACTAAATGAAAATAAAACATATCTAATGGCTGACGTATTATATACTCTTTGAATTTCAAATGCCTTGACATTCTCAAAAACTTTGTAAAGAACCATACCCTAAGAAATTGGGCCTATGCTCTGTTCAATTAAATAGTTAATATCTAATCTGCCAGTAATCTTTTCAGTAATAATATAACACATTCCCAATTAGAGTCATAATAAAGAAATTCTGCCTCCAAAAGCATATACTGAATAATGTAGGATTGATGGTCAAATATTTTCCCCCATGTAGGCTAGGTAAATATACTCAATTACACATTTTCAGACTGCTAATCAAATCAGCCAAGAAATTCTTCTGCTTTGTTTGTATTCTTGTGGCACCAAATTGATAGCAGACCTCTAGTTCAATACTTAATGAATCGTCTCAGGAAATCTTCACTGATAATGAAAAGGACAATGGAGCTTGCAGTGCAGCAAGCTCACAACCAAAAATACTGCGACTGGGCTCAGTGAGCAGGAACTAAGAGGAAGGTGCTAACTCTGAGGCTCCTGTTCTGTGGGTGAGCAGGAAGCTTCTGAATCTGTCAACCCCACACCAGTCATAGTTGCATCTTTTGCACTGGGCAGAGCTGCAGTGGCTCAGTTAGGAGATAAATGAATGCCTGTGATCAGGTAGAAGGGTGAGGAGGAGGGAGTGAATGCTGCAGAGAGGAGTGATCTGATTTGACGGGTAAGGAGCTGAGATCCAGGCTCTGCTTCAAGTTCTGCTTCATTTATCATTCCATTGGGCAGTATCTGGGCTCAGGCTGTAGTCCTTGCCTTCCACATTGCACCTTGTAAATCACAAGCCAGGGCAATCTTGGAGCCACTGGGTCTGCTAATATGCTCTCACTTATTGCACTGAGAGCTGTCCATTCAGATGACCTCCACAAATCTTGTTGCATGGAGGGAATTGTACTAGAGAAATAAGTGCTGTTGTTTGGAAAGAAAAAGTAATCATCCAAATTAAGTAGGAAAATTCTGGCCTAATGCAGTAAAAATGTTACTGAAGGGGAAGGAAGAGGTGATACAGGGAGTGGGGAAGAATATTCTCATAATGTGTGACTCTATGGTTGTAAGCAGGAATTCAAGCTTGATAATTCTAGTTCAGTGTTGTAACAGTCTTGATGCAGTAATATTATAATAGCACCCATTTATTGAGTACTTATGATGATCCAGGCATTGTGTTAAGGGCCTAATGGGTTTTATTTCATTAATTTTCACTATAAATAAGCTTTATTATAGTATTCATTTTACTTATTAGAAAACAGGAGTTCAGAAAAATTGAGCAACTCATTCAAGATCACAGAGCTAGTTGGCAGTAGAGAATGGTCTTCTAAGTCCAATGATGGGAGTCTTAATCACAAAATTTTACTGATAATGAGTCACACTGTTTAAATTGATTTTAAAGAGCAAGCTGTTATGGAGCTTATGCTTAGGAATGAAACATGACAAAAGTATTTTAAATAGTTAATTAGATGTTTATAGGAGTGTGTAGAGCTGGAAAGAGGCAATGCAGGGTACTGTTGGGGCATTTCACAGGGGCCCCTGAACAAACCAGTGTTCTGCACCTCCATCACTCTGCCTCTGTCTACAGCTGTAAGGACCAGGGTAGGGACACTTGTACAAAAATATACCTGTAGTTAGTCAGAAAATTCAGGCTTATCCCTCTCACTTTAAATCTGATTTTAGAGTTTATACTGATTCTCCGTTCTGGAAGATGAAAGATAGGTTATCACTATGCATATTATCATCTGCTGCCATTAGGAACTAAGAAAAAGATGCTGACTCTGAGACTACAAGATTTTAAAAATAACCCTTTAGACTGGTTTATAGCCTTTATCTCTATGTCATTTTGAGCTTCTTTAGGTGTGGCAGATCTAAAATTCTGAGCCAAGTCTTTTTTTTTTTTTTTCCCCAGACTAATTGAGAGGCAGTATTTGGCAGTGCAGATCTGGGGGCCATTGCTCCTTTGGGTTGCAGGGAGGTCAAATCTCAATGGCGGCACTTGACCTTGAAAACTGTACAGTCAATTTGGTGAGCTCCTCCTCTCCTGGGTTGTTTTAGGGATTCTTCTAAAGGGGCACATTGACCCTGTCAGTTGAACCCTGTCATTCTGCTCTCATCTATCCTTGTGCTGGAAGGAATGGTTGTCTTAGGTAAGGCTCTCTAGAAACAGGCCCTGGGACAAAGTGCTCTTTGGCAAACAGAGGCAAGCAGGATCAGAAAGGATAGGAGCCCAGCAAGGATGCAGTCTTCAGCTCATTCCTGGGGTTCCTAGAGTCTTAAATTACACTCAAGGTGTCTCATCTGGAGGTGAGGGGCCAGGCTCCTTTTTTGCCTTTTAAGGATCTTATTTGTTTATTTTGAGAGAGAGGAGAAGGGAGGGAGAAAGAGAGGAACAGAAACATCAGTATAAAAAAGAAACATCAATCAACCTCCTCTAGCACGCCCCCAACTGTGGACCTGGCAAAGGCCCTGAGAGGGAATCAAACCAGGGAGCCCTGTGTCTTGGGGATAATGCCCACTCAACCCACTGAACTACAACAGTCAGGGTGGGGCCAGGCTCTCATATCCCCACATTATTTCCCTCATCTTGAGGGAAGTTAAGCATTTAGGGCTCTCTAAAAGCAGGTGAGGAGTGAGTACAATGGCACAGAGATTGGAAGGCAGTGCCTGCTCCAGATTCACAGCAGAGAACACTTGCTACATCTGAGCCCCAATCCTTTAAGAGGATTGTGGAGGATTTTTAGTACGAACACAACCTAATGTACCTCTCTGATAGCAGCCCAGCGAGTGAAAAATGGGAAACTCAGGCATCAACAACAGAGGGTTCTCTAGGTCCTGTATTTTTTGCTTCCAAAGACAGAAGGTGATCCAGCTAGTGGGGGTGGGGTGGGGTGGGGGAGGGTACCTCCCCATCATGGCTGTATCTGGAATGCAGAGCTGTTTTAAAGTGTTCATTCTAGACAGACATCCTGTTTATGGAGTCTCTCAGGCTTTATTCCTTAGTGACAAGAATCCACATGAGCTACAGAAAGAGGCAACAACTTCCACATTTTAAATTTACTCTCACAACCAAGAGAATTAAAATTCTTCCTGCTTCTGTAGACTTCAAATAGCAAATGTTACAAGACAGGCAACTCATAACTCATTAACTTTTCTGTACTTGAATATTTAATTCCTATTAATATACAACTTAAATAACTACTTAAAAATATTATTTATGAATATCAGCCTTACCAGAATGACATCCTAAATTAATTTCCCTGTAAAATTTTGTAAAATCCCTTCCCCAGAGGAAATGATCCATTTGAAGGAGAGTTTTCTACCATAGATTAAAAGAGGTGTTGGAAAAAAAATGCTGGGAACTGCCTTCTAAGTCCTTGCATCCTATTCTGTGTCTTTGCAAGAAAATGAATGGTGGGTTCCCTTTTGGAAGATTGCTGCTAGTTTTCCCATGCATATGTGTATTACACAATCCTGGATGTGATGGTTCTGTGGTTAATGTGGGGAATGATCATTAAAAATGTCATACTTCACTGAATTATCTCCTCCCATTTTTCTAATGGAGTCATGTCCAATTAAATTCATATTGTATTTTTGATGGCTATAAGCCAATGGTTGCTACAACTCAGAAGTTCTTATCTAGGTAGAAATAGTGATGGTGATTGGATGATAACATTTAACCAAAACAGAAATTTGATTTAGTCTTTGTGTGCATGCTAACACTTCTATTTTTGTTTTCACTAAAGATATGCATCTAGAGCTCCAATTTATAGAATTGTTGGTTGTTTTACCACATTAGAAAATTTACCCAATGTTGGGTCTTTAGCTGCGGTACTTAACAATTTATATTACATATGTCATTGGCTGCTAGTTTCCAACTGCAGTGATTAAATTGACTACATGATTTTTTTAGCAACTAAAGACAATTGATATAAAGACATAAATGCCCACAAAAAGGAAGGATTTCTGCATCTGTATATGGGATTTCATTCATGGCAAGAGTGTTTACCTGATGGAATGCCTTCCCTTATCATGTGCAGAAGCCATGGGAAAACAGATCCATAATTTTATTTTATATACAGATATATATATATATATATATATATATATATATATATATATATATATTTAGTTAGTTAGTTAGTTAGTTAGTTAGTTATATTACATTCATCTCATTTTTCCCCCTCTGCTCTCTTCTTCCTCACCTTCCTTATCCACCCCCACCACAGTCAATCCCACATGTTGTTTGTGTCCATGGGTCATTGATGCTAGTTTCTTGACTAAACTGTTCCCCTTCCTTGCCTCCTACTCCCCCTCCTTCACCTCCTCCCTTCTACACACTGAAAGTGTGTTCCCTGTATTCATGTCTATGGTTCTGTTTTGTTAGCTTGTTTGTTTGTTCATTAGTCTCCTGTATTAAGTGAAAACATGTGGTATTTAGCTTTTGTGGCTTGGCTTATCTCACTAAGCATGATACTCTCCAATTCCATCCATGCTATTGCAAATGGTAGGAGTTTTCTCTTTTTTTTCTGCTGCATAGAACTCCATTGTATAAATGTACTAAAGTTTTTGATTCATTCATCCACTGAAGGGCACTTAGGTTGTTTCCAGTACTTGGCTATTGTAAATAGTGCTGCTATGAACATAGGGTTGCATAGGTTCTTCTGATTTGGTGTTTCAGGATTCTTTGGGTATAATTCCAGCAGTGGAATCACTGGGTCATAAGGCAGTTCTACTCTTATTTTTTTGAGGAAATTCCATACTGTCTTCCATAGTGGCTGCACCCATCTGCATTCCCACTAGCAATGCTCCAGGGTTCCCTTTTCTCCACATCCTGGCCAGCACTTGTTGTTTGTTGATTTGTTGATGATGGCCATTTTGACAGGTGTGAAGCGGTATCTTGCTGTAGGTTTAATTTGCATTTCTCTGATGGCTAGTGATGTTGAGCATTTTTTCATGTGCGTGTAGGCTCTTTGTATGTCTTCCTTGGAGAAGTGTCTGTTCAGGTCCTTTGCCCATTTGCTAACTGGGTTGTTGGTCTCCCTGGTATTGAGACATATAAGCTCTTTAAATATTTTGGAGCTCAAACCCTTGTCTGAGGTGTCATTGGCAAATATGATTTTCCATAATGGTTGGTTCCCTTTTTATTTTCTCCATGTTTTCTTTGGCTGAGTAGAAACTTTTTAGTTTGATGTAGTCCCATTTGTTTATTTGTTCCTTTATTTCCCTTGCCTTGGGAGATATTTCAATGAAAATTTTGCTGCGTGGGATATTTGCAATTTTTTTGCCTACATTTTCCTTTAGGGCTTTTATGATGGCACTGTTTATGTTTAAGTCTTTTATCCATCTTGAGCTTACTAAGGTGCATGGTGTATGGTGTGAGTTGGTGGTCTAGTTTCATTTTTTGGCATGTGCCTGTCCAGAGGACCCAAATAAGCGATATCAGAAACGACAGAGGAGAAGTCATAACCTATACCACAGAAATACAAAGGATTGTAAAAAATTACTACACACAACTATATGACAAGAAATTTGACAATCTGGATGAAATGAAAAAGTTTCTGGAAATGTTCAGCATACAAAAACTCAAACAAGAAGAAGCAGAAAGCCTGAATAAACCAATAACTACTGAAATTGAAGAAGTAATCAAAAATCTCCCAGTGCATAAGAGCCCTGGTCCAGATGGCCACACAGGTGAATTTTACCAAACATTTAGGGAAGAACTAACTCCTATCCTCCTCAAATTATTCCAAAAAATCCAAGAAGAGGGAAGACTCCAAAATTCTTTTTAGGAGGCCAGTATTATTCTAATCCCAAAACCAGGTCAAGACCCAACAAAGAAAGAAAACTACAGGCCAATATCTCTGATGAACTTAAATGCGAAAATTCTCAACCAAATATTGGCAAACTGGATCCAGCAATAGATTTAAAATATCATACCTTATGACCAAGTGGGATTCATCCTAGGGATGCAAGGATGGTTCAATATTTGCAAGTCAATAAATGTAATATACCACATAAACAAACTGAAAGACAAAAACCATATGATTATATCATCAGATTCTGAAAAAGCATTTGATAAAGTATAGCACCCTTTTATGAGTAAAACCCTCAGTAAGATAGGAATAGAGGGAAAATACCTCAACATAATAAAGGCCATATACAATAAGCCTGAAGCTAAGATCATACCCAACTAGCAAAAATTAAAAGCCTTTCCCTTATCATCAGGAACAAGGCAAGGATGTCCACATTCTCCACTTTTACTCAGCATAGTCTTGGAAGTTCCAACCACAGCAATCAGACAAGAAAAAAGAATCAAAGGTAACCAGATTGGAAAGGAGGAAGTACAACTGTCATTATTTGCAGATGACATAATAGTGGACACACAAAACCCTATAGATTCCACCAAAAAACTTCTCCACATAATAAGTGAATTTGGCAAAATAGCTGGATACAAAGTCAATATCCAGAAACTGAAGGCATTTTTATACATCAACAATGAAACATCAGAGATAGAAGCTGGAAAACAAATCCCATTTACCATAGCAACATGGAAAATAAGGTACTTAGGAATAAACTTAACTAAGGAAGTTAACTGACTTGTACTCAGAAAACTATGGAACACTAAAGAAAGAAATTAAGGAAGATACAAATAAATAGAAGCACATACCATTTTCATGGCTGGGAAGAATTAACATCATTAAAATGTTCATTCTACCCAAAGCCATCTACATATTCAATGTAATCCCTATTAAAATACCAACATCATATTTCACAGATTAATAATTCATTTGCATGTTAACTTTTTAATTTAATTTTATTGTTGTTTTATTACATCCATCCCCTTTTCACTCCTCTCTGTCCACTTCCCCATCCACCCACTCCCCACCAAAGTCAATCCCACTTGTCCATGTCCATCGTTCTTCCATACTAGTTCCTTGACTAAACTGCTCCCCTTCTTTGCCTCCCCCTCTCCCCTAACCCCTCCCCTTGCCCACTGAAGGTCTATTCATTGTATTCTTGTATGTGGTTCTATTTTGCTTCTTTGTTTGCTTTGTTCATTATTGTCCTGTAATGGGGGAGATCATATGGTATTTGGGTTTCACTGATTGGCTTATTTCACTAAGCATAATACTTTCTAGTTCCATTCATGTTGTTGCAAAGGGTAGGAGTTCCTTTTTTATTTCTGCTGTGTAGTATTCCATTGTGTAAATGTATCAAAGTTTTTGGATCCAATCATCCACTGATGGATGTTTAGGTTGTTTCCAGCACTTGGCTATTGTAGATAGCACTCCTATGAACATAGGGGTGCATAGGTTCTTATGAACTGGTGTTTCAGGGTTCTTTGGGTATAGTAACAAGATCACTTTAAAGCATTCATAAGTTAAAGTTGGTTCTTATCCATTCAGCTGCCCTATGTCTTTTGAGTGGTGCATTTAATTCATTTACCTTTGTATCTGTGTTCCTGGCTGTCTCTCTGTTTCTTCATCTTCTTAAAGCAGACCCGTTAGCATCTCTTGCAATGCTGGTTTGGTGGAGATGTATTCTTTTAGACTTCTTTTGTCTGGGAAACTCCGTATTTCACCTTTCATTTTGAATGACAGCCTTGCTGGGTAGAGTATTCTTGCTTGCAGTCCTTTGTTTTTTATTGCTTGAAATATTTTTTGCCATTCCCTTCTGGCTTGTGTTTCTGTGGAGAAATCAGCTGATAATCTTATCAGAGCCCCCTTGTATGTTATTAGCTGTTTCTCTCTTGCTGCTTTTGGGATTCTCTCTTTGTCTTTGAAATTTGCCATTTTCATTATGATGTGTCTTGGAGTGGGCCTGTTTGGGTTCATCTTCCTTGGGACTATCTGCCCTTCCTGGGTTTGCATGATATTTTCTCTCTTCAAGTTAGGGACATTTTCTGTCATTCCTTTTTCAAAGAGGTTTTCTATCCCTTGCTCCTCCTCTTCTCCTGGTATCCTTATGATACAGATATTATTATGTTTCATACTGTCCTTCAGCTCTCTTAAAACCTCTTCATTCTTTTTCAGTCTTTTTTCATTTTGTTGCACTGCCTGAGAATTTTTTTCAACATTGATCTCCAGCTTGATGATCTGTTCCTCTGTTTTCTCTAGCCTGCTTTTGATTCCTTCTACTGTTCTTCAATTCAGAAATCATATTCTTCATTTCCTCCTGGCTCTTATTAATGGGTTCTATATCTTTTTTAATGCTGGTATAGTTCTCAGTAAGTTCCTTGTAGCTTTCCTGAAGTTCTTTGTAGTTCCCCTAAAGTTCTTCATCGTTTCCCTGGAGTTGTTCATAGTTTTCTTCGAGCTGGTTGAGGTCATTGAGCTTCTCTATCATCATCATTTTGAATTCCATGTCTGATAGAGTGCTTGCCTCTATTTCATTTTGCACTCTTCCTAGGAATTCCTCCTTTCCATTTGCTGATGGTTTATTTCTTTGTCTCCTAATTTTAGGTGACTCTTGATTGATTCTGCTTCTTGGATTGGTCTGCTTTGACTTACTGTCTTAGTGGTGTGACCTTCTGTGGTGTAGAGGTGCACTTTTTAAATTTCCTGGATCTGTGCTTGGTGACGTCAGCTCATGTCCCAGTCTGGGCCTAGTCAGACAGTTGGAGACTACCAGAGATCCACTCTCTTTGTATCCTTTAGTTGTTAATCCAATCAGTCTGTGATCAGTGGTCAGTTTTAAGCACTGCTTGTGGGGTGAATTAATTCCTATCGATGGGTCTGTGGCTTCACCTTAGGTTCCTGACCTTTGGAGAAGAGTGGTCTGCTGGCTGTATGGGGGATAGGTCTGCAACTAGACTCACGGGCTGCTCCCTCAACTCTTCCCCTAAAGCCACTGCCCCAAACCCTCCTTAAGTGTCTTTAGTCCACTGTGCCCTCCCTCTGCTGGAGCCTATGGTAAGTGGGTGCCACTGTATTTTTGTGCATGGTACCTTTGAGAATTCAGTCTCTCTGTCAAGCTGGCTAAATCTAGTGGCTTTTTGCTTTTCATAGCTGGGTGATGTTTTACTCTCAGCTTTTTTACTGTAAGCTGGGAAGCCCAGCTGGGGGTTTAGATCCCACCATTCTCAGATGGAACCACCTGCTGCTGAGCTGTTTCTCTGTCCCTTCAGCTGTTGCCTATGGGAGCCCCGCCAGACCTCTTGCATCTCCCCACTTCCTACTGGTCACGTTGTGATGAATCAGCTCTTCTGTTCTGTCTGTGGTAATAAGACTTTTCTCCAGTTGGTGTCCTGTTGGTTATTCTGGATGATTTCTCCCCATTTAAGTTGTAATTCCAGTTTGGTGTTTGGAGGAGATTGGTGTAGCTCTTTCTACTCCTCTGCCATCTTGGTTCTTTATAGTTTTATTTTTTTGTATGTTGTTGTCCAGTTCTCCCTATATCACTTGTTGAAGAGACTGTTTTTACTCCATTTCATGTTCTTTCCACTTTGTTGAATATTAATTGACCATATAGTCCTGGGCTTATTTTTGGGCTCTCTATTCTGTTGCATTGATCTATATGTCTATTCTTATGCCAGTACCAGACTGTTTTGATTACAGTAGCCTCGTATAGTTTGATGTCTGGTATTTTGATTCCTCCTTTATTCTTTTTTCTCAAGATTGCTGTGGCTATTCATGGGTGTTTTTGGCTCCATATAAAATTTTGAAGTATTTTTTATATTTCTGTAAAGTCTGTCATTGATATTTTAATTGGGATTGCATTGAATCTATAGATTGCTTTAAATATTATGGACATTTTAATGATGTTAATTCTTCCCATCCATGAACATGGTATATGCTTCCATTTATTTGTATCTCCTTAATTTCTTTCTTCAGTGTTCTGCAGTTTTCTGAGTACAGGCCTTTTACCTTCTTAGTTAAGTTGATTCCCAAGTATTTTGTTTTTCTTGTTGCTATGGTAAATGGGATTTGTTTTCTAGCTTCTAACTCTGATGTTTCATTATTGGTATACAAAAATGCTTTTGATTTCTGAATATTGACTATATTCAGCTATTTTGCTAAATTTTCTTATTAGGTAGAGTAAATTTTTGGTGGAGTCTATCAGGTTTTGTATATACACTATCATATCATCTGCATATAATGACAGTTTGACTTCCTCCTTTCCAATTTGGATACCTTTGATTCCTTTTTCTTCTCTGGTGGCTATAGACAGAACTTCCAAAATGATGTTTAATAGAAGTGGAGAAAGTGGACAGCCTTGACTTGTTCCTGATCTTAGGGGGAAAGCTTTTAGTTTTTGCCCTTGAGTATGATGTTGGCTTCAGGTTTCTCATATATGGCCTTTATCATGTTGAGGTATCCTCCCTCCTATTCCCATTTTGCTGAATTTTTTAAAATTATAAATGGTTGCTGTACTTTATCCATTGCTTTGTCAGCATCTGATGATATGATCATATGGTTTTTGTCTTTCATTTTGTTGATGTGGTGTATTACATTTATTGATTTGTGAATGTTGTACCATCCTTACATTCCTGGGATGAAACCATTTGATTATGGTGTATGACCTTTTGAATGTATTGCTGGATCCAGTTGGCCAATATTTTTTTTTTTTTTGAGAATCTTAACATCTATGTTCATCAGAGATATTAGCCTATAGTTTTCTTCCTCAGTTGTGTCTTTACCTGGTTTTGGGATTAGAATAATGGTCTCATAGAAAGAGTTTGGGAATCTTTCTTCTTCTTGGATTTTTTGGAATAGGTTGAGAAGGATAGGAGTTAGTTCTTCTTTAAATGTTTTGTAGAATTCACCTGTGTAGCCTTCTGGTCCAGGGCTCTTGTGCTTTGGGAAGTTTTTGATTACTTCTTCAATTTCATTAGTTGTTATTGGCCTATTCAGGATTGTTGCTTCTTCTGGATTCAGTTTTGGTAGATTATACATTTCCAGTAATTTGTCCATTTCACCCAGGTTGTCATATTTCTTGTCATATAGTTGCTTGTAGTAATTTCTTACATTCCTTTGTATTTCTGAAGTATTGGTTTTCGTTTCCTCCTTTGTCGTTTCTGATACTGATTCTTTCTCTCTTCTTCTTGATGATTCTGGTTAAAGGCTTGTCAATTTTATTTATTTTTTCAAAGAACCAGCTCCTGGACTTATTGAGTCTTTCAATTGTAGTTTTAGACTTTAAGTTATTTAATTCTGGTCTGATCTTGATGATTTCCTTCCTTCTACTTGCTCTGGGCTTTGTTTGTTGTAGATCCTCTAGTTTTTGTATCTTTATGGTTATTTTGTTTGTATAAGCTTCTTCTACCCTATTTACTTAGGCCTGTATTGCTATGAATTTCCCTCTGAGGACTGCCTTTGCTGTGTCTGTTAGGATTTGGACTGTTTTGTATTCATTGTCATTTGTTTGCAGAAACTTTTTGACTTCATCTTTGATCTCATTGTGTTGACCCATTCATTACTTAAAAGCATGTTATTCAGTCTCCATGATTTAGAGTGTTTTTGGTTTTTTTCCCTTGAGGTTGGTTTCTAGTTTCAAGGCATTGTGATCTGAGAACATGCTTGGTAGGATTTCAGTTTTTCTGTATTTGTGGAGGCTTGTCTTGTGACCTGCCATGTGTTCTATCTTAGAGAATGTTCCATGTACATTTGAAAAGAATGTGGTGAAAGGTTCTATATATATATCAGTTAGGTCCATTTCCTCTAGAGTGTTGTTCAATGCCACAATATCCTTGGTGATTTTTTGTTTGGAAGATCTATCCATTGTTGATAGTGGGGTGGGTATTCAAATCCCCTACTATTAGTGTGTTGCTATCAATATCCTTCTTGAAGTCCTCCAAGATTTTCCTTATATATTTGGGAGCTTCTATGTTGGGTGCATATATGTTTACCAGAGTTATATTTTCTTGATGGATTGTTCCCATAAGTATTATGAAATGTCCTTCTTTGTCTGCTTTTATGGCCTTCATCTTAAAATCTATTTTGTCTGAAATAAGTATTGCTACTCCAGCCTTTTTTTCATGTCTATTTGCTTGATATATATTTTTCCATTCCATCACTTTCAGCCTGTGTCAATCTTTTGTTCTGAGGAGGGTCTCTTGAAGACAATGCATATGCATATGTGGATCATGTTTTCCTAACCATTCAGCTGCCCTATGTCTTTTGATTGATGCATTTAATCCATTTACATTTAAGGTTATTATTGATTGATACTTATATTTATTTCCATTTTCCCCCTTTGTACTTTGTTCCTCTCTGTCTTTCTCTATATCTTCATATTTTTAAAGCAGACCCTTTAGTATTTCTTGCAATGCTGTTTTGGTAGAGATTTATTTTTTTTAGTCTTCTTTTGTCTATGAAACTCCTTATTTCTCCTTCCATTTTGTCTTCTTCTTCTTCTTCTTCTTCTTCTTCTTCTTCTTCTTCTTCTTCTTCTTCTTCTTCTTTTTTTACTTTACCATTTTTTAAAGGAGAATTTTTATTACTCTAAAGTACAGGAAACTCAGCAGTGTACACTTAGCCCAGCTTTATGGCCAGTTCTTTAGCCTTGGCCTTTTCTAGCTGGCATTGTGAGCCACTGACTTTGGACCTGAATGCTGCCTCCCCAGGGGCAATGGAATTCATCATATCTGTCATTGTAATTGGTCCAGATAGCTTCCACCAGCATAGCCATCTCCTTCCATTTTGAATGACAACCTCACTTGTTAGAGTATTCTTGGTTGCCAGACTTTGTTTCCATTTCCAAAACGTTACTTGGAATATTTTTTGCCATTCCCTTCTGGCTTTTATTGTTTCTGTTGAATAATCATTTGATAACCTTATTGGAACCCTCTTATATGTTATTTGCTGTTCTCTCTTGATGCTTTTAGGATTCTCTCTTTATCTTTGAAATTTGCCATTTTAATTATAATGTGTCTTGGAGTAAGGTCTGTTTGGATTCATTCTCATTGGGATCCTCTGTGTTTCTTGAACTTGAGTAATGTTTCACTCATCATGTTAGGGAAGTTTTCTCTCATGACTTTTCTGAACACATTTTCCATTCCTTGTTTCTCTTCTCTTACTGGTATCCTATGATATGGATATTATTTGGTTTCATGTTGTCCTGTAGCTCCCAAAATATAGAAAGCTTCATGAATTTGCATGCCATCCTTGTGCAGTGGCCATGCTAATCTTCTCTGTATCATTCCAATTTTAGTGTATGTCCTGCCGAAGCGAGCACAGATTCATAATCTTAATGGCAACTCCTAATGCAAGCAGATACTAGTTACTGGTAAGAAAAGTCTCAAAATACCCTGACTAAAAAAAAAGACCTTGATTCTAAAGAAGTAGAAAATATATCAACTCCAAAGGAACTATAAATCTTGATATTTCATACCAGTATATGTTCATTATTACTCATTCAAACAAATGATCCAGAATTACATTTATTGCCTCCTGGAAAATAGCCAGATTTATACTTGCTTACAGCAAATGATGATTCATGCCAGGTAATACAAAAGTAATAGAAATAGCCCATTTAATTTATTTTGACATCAGGATTTGTCCACTGAGGAAGGGTAAGTTGGGAAACAGACTAATAGAATATTTCCCATATTTATTTGTAAAAGTAAATAAAAATAGTCTGCTGTGTCATATTTATGGTTGATGTTAATTATCTACCACTAATCTAATCTGACCATCATCAAATTAGATCAGTTAAGTCACTATCTGACTTTTTGAATTGAGTAGCAATGGGCTTTAGGGTTGTTCATTCACTTATTAAACAAATAGTTTTTTAATGCTTAGTATATAACAGACTATTCTAGATGCCAGGAATATAATGATCCAAATGGACAAAGTTGATGCTATCATGGACTTACTTTCCATCCATATGATAAACAAGAAACAAGGAAACATATATATATATATATGTTTATATATATATATATATATATATATGTTCAGGTTAAGATAAATAGTATAAAGAAAATGAAACAGAGTAAGAGGATAGCATATAAGGAAAGGGTGTGCTATTTTTAAAAGACTGCCAAGGGAGGCCTCTCTGAGGAGGTGACTTTTGAGTAGAAACTTGAAATGACACAATCTCTATGATTATATAAAGTATATAAGTCTATATGAATTTGAAAAGATGTGATCTACATAAATATTTGGGGGCAGAGAAAATACAAGTGTAAAGCACTATCATGGACATGAATTTGTCTTGGGATTCTGTGATTAGTTCATTTTTTTCATTGTAATGAACTCAGAGGAGCTAGCTAAATTATTATTCAGGTTGGGGATAAGGAAATAAGAATGGGAAAAAGGTAAGATTTTAGTGCTGAAACAAACAAAAAGATTCCAGAAGCAGAGGTCTGAGGGAGTCAAAGTCTGAGCTGGAAAGGCAGTTCCAAAGCTGGCTGCCAAATTTCACAAATACAGTGGCAAAGAGGGAGCTGATAGAAGAAGCCAGAGCTAGAGTGAAGCCCATGAGTTAGTGTTGATGGAAATTAACAGGGTATGGCATAAGAAGATGAAAGAATATAGATCAGTTCTTGAGCCAAACAAAGGCTGGTACCATGGTTACTTTTCCTTAAGTCTTAATACTTGTTTCACAGTGTACCAGATTAACTGGAAAGGTTGACAGGGCGGGGTCATATAGGATGAGATAAAATAACCAGATGAACTCTGGAAAGATCAGCTCTAGTTTGGAGCTGTCTTTACATCCTATAAAGTGCTGAGTAGTGGGTACAATGAGAGAATGTCAGAAATGAAGCAAAGTTTCTAGACTTGTCAAAGGCTGGGAAATTTGATTTCTCATGGTGGAAATGGCAACCTTGTTCTCTGAAGCCCAGGACATAGATGGATCATTTGTCCAACTAAATTTATTGTGGGAAGATACTGTAATATGCTTTTTTGGCAAACATTATTTGTTTCCTTTTCTGGTAGGTTTTTAATTTAATAGAGCAGTTCCTGGGAAAATAATTGTTTGAGCTAAAATTAATCTCATTTAGATTTTCTTATTACTATACCCTATGCTTGATACAGCATATGAAATAGGACAGAGAAAGTTGAGAGAGAAATACAAGATTTTGAACTTAAAAAATATAGGGATTTTTTTTTTTTTTTTTTTTTTTTTTTTTTTTTTTTTGCTTTCCTATGACACTTAGGAGAAAGAAAAATGAAGAGAAATAACATTTATTAAATTTTGTCTGTGTGCCAAATGTTTTATGTAGTTTTTCATGTTAACCCAAAATTGAGAGAGCATGTAAGGTGGTCATTTAATTAACTAAGTATTATATGACTAATAAGTGTCAAGCTGGGATTTAAATCAAGCCCTTTGTGATGCTGGGATTGATTTTTAAATTCTTTATCATACAGAAGCTTCTGCCTGTACTTGAAATTAGCTAGATGCATGACCTTGGCCTTGCTGGCTTCAGCTTTAACTGCTGGAAAATAATGAGATTGGCTTCAGCCCCCTGAGAACACTTCCAGTGAAATCTCAGTGGCATAGCTGCTGTCACTCCCATATTATCCATGGCTAATATTTGGATGTTGTTTCTTAGGATTTTTCCCACTCCAGGTACATTTAAGTAAGAAATAGTTACCTACACTCTAACCAGATTCCTGCTCTCTTTTTCTCAATTTTTTTTACAATATAGATATTTGTAATCTAATTCTTTGAGCAAATTTATTTTTCAGGTTGATACCTGTATGTTTTTGAAGGTGACTTTCTCATCATTCCACCCTCTGGCTATTCAGGGGACTTTTCTAGCACCACTAAAAATAGACCTGCATCAGTCAGATTCAGAAAAAGAACAAAAAACAAGTTTGACCATTTGAATAGCAATATGAAATGTTGTTGACAGATACTTAATTGCAAAATATCTGTGCTGTACTTAGCAATTTTCTGAAATAAATCAACAGATCAGCTGACCTACAAATCAGTATAAGAAAATCAGTGGGATATTAGAAAAATAATGCTTGTCTCAAAAAAGATGACTTAACACAATATTCTAATAACTTAAAGTAACCAAAGCATTTTAAACATAAATAGAAATTAACCATTGATCATTTTAGAACTTTATGGCCAAGCAACTTCATTTGTATAACTCAATTGCTCAACTGCATAGCAACATTAGGTTTGAGATCCAGAGAAGGAGAATTAGGTTAAATGAACACTAATCTTTGCTTCTGATGAAAATGAGAGTCAGCATTTCTAGGTAGTTCTTGTTTCACATCCTTAATTGGACAATATTACAAAAACAATGAGAAATAGGACAATGGTCTTGATAAAAATTGCTCTAACAAATGGGAGTATTTTGTTTGACACAGTGATTCCAAGGTTTTCTAATTTGAAGGTGGCTGAATTGTATTTTTTAAACTAAACAGTGTTTTTATAAACTAATCTCTAGAGGAGATATATCCAACAAATGTCTAAAATGAATCTATTACATTTTACTGTCCCAGGGATCCAATTACATGAAAATTTAAATCACCTGACTATGTTCATGAAGAAGACAATTAATTGGTTGGGTTAGAACAGCTTCAGACAGAAATACCAGACAAATCTGATAATTGTCAGCATCATACAGAAGCCAGAAGTTGGGCTGTCAAAAGCCAGTCCCCTTCATAATTATCCTATATGTACTAAACATACCAGGATCTACAGGAAGCAGAGGGCCCTGGAGAAAATCCTAACAGGGTCAGGCAAAGACTCTAATTAAGCTGCACTGGCATGAACAGAACTGCTGAGGGATTATAGAATTAAGGTCAGTCAAAAACTGGACTGGGCAACCCCACAAGGAACTGATCTAAGAACAGAATGTCTGATGCTTTATGAGCAATCTAGTGTTCAAGGCCCTGTTAATCTCCATCTTTGAAACTTAAAGCTCTTGATTTGCACCTTAGTCTGTCACATGCTACACTGCCCCACCCCCCAAAGAACATCCTCCCCCAACCTCCATGTACAGACAGAGAGACAAAGCAAGAGTGAATAACCAGACAGCCAGAGAAATGGTCATGTTAGTAAGATAATTGTTTAACTGGCCTCCTTTTCTGACTCTTTTGATGTTCATGAATATTCTTTTCCAGTCTTGGGTCCCAAGACCTCATTGTTTTCTGAGCCTTCTCTCAAGAAAATCAAGCATTGACCTATATCAATATTATTCTTTGACATTTATTCACTGACATAAGATATAAGATGTGAACCATGCCCTTCTACATATCCAACACATTTTGATTTGGGAAGGATGCTTTATCCCATGGAGGAGTTTTCTATAAACCATCACAGCAATCTAGGAGGGCTGTGACCTGAAGAAATGGATCTTCCTCCTGGGAAAGACAGCCATATGAAAAAGAGGTGCAGTGCAAATAAAATAAGTCTTCCAGGTGGGATATGGAACCAAATAGGCATAGTAATGAGTGAGGAGGTTGAGTAGGTGGGTAGGAGACAGTGACAGGGAACTCATGACTAAGTGGTTTATACTAATATGAGTTTGAATTCTGCCTCCAATACTTTTTAGAATATATGAAATATGGGAAATATTGTATTTGCCTCTAAATTCATCTTGTACCTAGAAACATTCCAATAATAAATATTTTAGTTATTTTAGGTTATTTAAAGAAATGATCTATTTGTTGTCACTTAGCACTGACCCCAACCATTAACTCTCAATGTATTCTCTCTCCTTATCTATGTCTTCATTGTGCTATATTCTTCCCTCTGATTTACCACTGTCATCACTGCTACCATCACCACCGCTGCCACCACCACTGCCACTGCCTCTACCTTCACAATTTGGTGATTGCTCGGCAGCCAACCCATGTCTTCATGGCCCAGAATTTCTGCTGTCACAGCCACATGGTGGCCAAGACATTCAACAGAATTAGGGAGCAGAGATGCTTTAGAACCCATCTGTACGTGGATTCTGTAGTGAACTGGTAAGATAAGGGTAAGTGAAAGAACAAAATGCTCTCTGAACTGGGAGTCAAGGGAATAGTTAAAGAAGGGGGCAATGATAGAATGTACTGTTTTTCAAAATATTTTCTGCTCTCCTTGAGAAATGAGTGGAAGTGTTCAGTGTCACTTCTGAGAACAAACTAATATGTGGCAACCTATGTTTTCTTTGTGTTTCATTTCATAATAACCAGTACCAATTCAGAGATACTACCTCATTGACCTGGGTCCCAGAGAGGAAGTTGAACTACCCAGGAATTCTCTGGACCTTCCTTCCTTTTATCCATCATCATTTATATTTATTAATCATCTATATATCTATATCTATTATCTATTTAATCTATCCCTATCATTTATCTATCAACTTCTGTTGTATACCATTATGATTTTCAAATTGTAATTTTACCTCAACTCAGCCTGAACTATTATACTGTAATAAGAGAGTGCCAAAAACAAGGTAATTCTAGACATCGATGAATAATATTTAAGGTATGTCTATGTGTGTGTGTATATATGCGATCTACAACAATGTGCAGGAAAAAGGGTCAACAGAACAAAGATGACAAATACTGGAAAAATAAGTCAGAATAGGAAAACTAAAATTTTTATTTGGTTTATCTGTAACAGTAATACTGATCACAAGCATTTTTGTGGTCTACTTACCATTGGAGACTCATTTACATGCAGCATAATAAAACTTTTGCATAGCATTAAAATTTGCACTTGATTAACTCTGTTGCTGGTTTTGTTTGATTACAACAATAACCTCTGTATATGTATATCATCTTTGTAATTTATTGTTTATGTAGCAATTTAAAATAATCCGTGGAAGCATTTACATGAAAAGGGTCAAATTAGGAAGCATGCTGTGGGTGAATCTACAGAACAAAAGGAAGTTGGACTCTAAGAAGTAGAAAATGGGAATTTGAGTAAATGAGTTGAATCAGTCTGACCCTGTCCTAAACCATGTAAACATTTATTTATTGCACTTCGATTTCCTCTAGGCTCAGTCATAGGCCTCATATCAATTTACTCAATCTCATCTGTACTCATAGATTTAAGTAGTAATAATTTATTACTGCCTTCAAAAATTATACCTTCATGCTGTATGACTTCTAAGAGCTCTACATATATATATTCTACTTTCTATTCATTTGTTCTATATGGATGCCTCCAAGGTACCCCAAAGTCAATGTAGTCAGGATCACAGTCATCCTCACAGCCTGGCTCTCTTTTCCCTCCCTGTCACTTTCATACTTCCAATTAATCTTCATAATCTTCAACTACCATTGATTTTACCCTCTAAATATTTTTATCCTCTTGTTATAGCTATGTTTTCATCACCCTTGTCCAAGATACTGTCATCTCCAGTCTAGAGCCTACTAGTCTCTCCACACCTACTATGCTTCCCCCAATTTATTGTTCACATTACAGTTTGGGTGATTTGTGTCAAAGTTCAGATCTGATTGTTTCATCTCTTTATTTAAAACACATAAATTGTTTCCAATTGCTCTTGTGGCAAAGACCAAAACATTAAGCATGCCATAAATCTAACAACAGTGGATATTATACGCCCGCCCATTCATTCCCTCCTTCAGAAATCCTTCTTTTCAATCTGGTGAGTTATCTGTCACTTAGCTCCACAGGTTGAGCATATGACCCATCAGAGTATTCCCATGATTAGTTCAGAATTGGACTTTATATTCTAAATATGAGTCAATGAGAGCCCCAATTTGGCAATTAATATGAATCCTAGGAGACAAAGGACCTCTCATCTTCTGAAATAAGAGCTCCTAAATCTGCCTTTAGGCTTGGTCTTTTCTTTTCTTTTCTTTTTTAATTTATTTTTTTAAATTTTATTGTTGTTGTATTACATCTATCCCCTTTTTGCTCCCCTCTGTCTCCCTCCCCACCCACCCATTACCCCCAAAGTCAATCCCACCTGTTGTCCATGTCCATGGTTCCTTTATACTAGTTTCTTATCTAAGCTGCTCCCCTTCTTTGCCTCTGCCTCCCCCCGCCCACCAACCCCGTTCCCCCTGACCACTGAAGGCCTATTGCTTGTATTCATATACTTGGTTCTGTTTTGCTTGTTGTTAGTTTTGCTCATTATTGTCCCGTAATGGGTGAGATCATATGATATTTATCCTTCACTGACTGGCTTATTTCACTAAAGATAATACTCTCCAGTTCCATCCATGTTGTTGCAAAGGGCACAAGTTCCTTCTTTCTTTCTGCTATATAGAATTCCATTGGGTAAATGTACCAAAGTTTTTTGATCCAATCATCCACTGATGGGCACTTAGGCTGTTTCCAGCACTTGGCTATTGTAAATAGTGCCGCAATGAACATAGGTGTGCATAGGTTCTTATGAATTGGTGTTTCAGGATTCTTTGGGTATAGTCCAAGTAGTGGAATTGATGGATCAAAAGGTAATTCCATTTTTAGTTTTTTAAGGAAACCCCATACTGTTTTCCACAGGGGCTGCACCAGCCTGCATTCCCACCAACAGTGTATGAGGGTTCCCTTTGCCCCGCATCCTCGCCAACACTTGTTGTTTGTTGATTTGCTGATGATTGCCATTCTGACAGGTGTGAGGTGGTATCTTAATGCAGTTTTAATTTGCATCTTTCTGATGACTAGCGATGTTGAGCATTCTTTCATATGCCTCTGGACCCTTTGTATATCTTCCTCAGTGAGTTGTCTGTTCAGGTCCTTTGCCCATTTTTTAATTGGGCTGTCTGTCTCCCTGGTGTTGAGTCGCATTAGTTCTTTTATATATTTTGGAGATCAGACCCTTGTCTGAGGTATCATTGGCAATTATGTTTTCCCATACAGTTGGTTCCCTTTGAATTTTGCTGATATTTTCTTTAGCTGAACAGAAACTTTTCAATTTGATATAGTCCCATTTGTTGATTCGTTCTTTGATTTCCTTTGCCCTTGGTGAAGTATCAGTAAACATATTTTTTTGCGTAGGATATCCAAAAGTTTACTGCCTATATTTTTCTCCAGGGCCTTTATGGTGGCACTGCTTATGTTTAAATACTTTATCCATCTTGAGTTTATTCTGGTGTATGGTGTAAGTTGGTGGTCTAGTTTTATCTTTTTGCGTGTTGTTGTCCAGTTCTCCCAACACCATTTGTTGAAGAGACTGTTTTTACTCCATTGGATGTTCCTTCCCCCTATGTCAAATATGAGTTGACCATAGAGTCCTGGGTTAATTTCTGGGCTCTCTATTCTGTTCCATTGATCTATATGTCTATTCTTATGCCAGTACCATGCTGTTTTGATGACAGTAGCCTTGTAGTACTGTTTGAAGTCTGGTATTGTGATTCCTCCTACCTTGTTCTTCTTTCTCAAGATTGTGGTGGCTATTTGTGGGCGTTTTTGGCTCCATATAAATTTTTGAAGTACTTTTTCTATTTCTGTGAAGTCTGTCATTGGTATTTTAATTGGGATTGCATTGAATATGTAGATTGTTGTGGGTAGTATGGACATTTTAATGATGTTCATTCTTCCCATCCACGAACATGGTATATGCTTCCATTTATTTGTATCTTCCTTGATTTCTTTCTTCATTGTTCTGTAGTTTTCTGAGTACAGGTCTTTGACCTCCTTAGTTAAGTTGATTCCTAGGTACTTTATTTTTCTTGTTGCTATGGTAAATGGGATTTGTTTTTTCGCTTCTATTTCTGTTGTTTCATTATTGG
>PVIW01011856.1:0-35162 GCA_004026585.1 Noctilio leporinus | reverse complement strand
AAAACTAACAACAAGCAAAACAGAACCAAATATATGAATACAATGAATAGGCCTTCAGTGGTCAGGGGGAAAGGGGTTGGGGGGAGGGGGCAGGTAGAGGCAAGTAAGGGGAGTAGTCTAATCAAGAACCTAGTATAAAGGAACCATGGACATGGACAACAGGTGGGATTGACTTTGGGGGCAATGGGTGGGTGGGGAGGGGGACAGAGGGGAGCCAAAAGGGGATAGATGTAATACAACAACAATAAAGTTAAAAAAAAAGAAGAGAGAGAAGTGTATTTTATTAGTGGAAGCATAGGGCACTTTTTAGAGTCATATAACTAATCTGTATGGTAGAGTAATCACAGGTATATGATGCTATACATTTGTCAAACCCATAAACTTTACAACACAAAGAGTGAAACAATGTAAGCAAAATTAAAAAGTGATTTAGGAGGTCAGGATATCACAGAGGGGAATGGAGAGAAAATACTTTAATTTATTACAAATGTATGAAATAAACTTATTTTAAGGGAGGTGAGGGAAGGTGTTGACCTAAATAACTTTGGAAATGAGTGGAGATCTAAGACTAAATGCAAAAGGAACTACACAAAAGTATGGTCCTCTAGTTGATAAAGTTTTTCCACAGGAGGACAGGTTAACAATTTTGAAATCATGGTACATGTATACTGGAATTGAACAATTAGTAAGTGGACGACACATGGTGAGAGCCAGGTTTTTCAGTGCTAGAGTTGAAGGTTACAGATAAGTGAAAGAGGGCCACAATGAGCAATGTACTAATGGAGTCTCTAACATCATTATGAACTCATGTTTAAATTAATATAGAAACAGATGATACATCTAGAAATATTTATAGATGTGTGTATATACACAGGTTAGTACACACACACATATTTCCTTGCTGTCTCATCTGAAAGAGCCAAAAAGCAGTGACAACTCAGTAACAATGAACACACCTGGTATCACATCCAACAAAAGATACCAGGGCTCCTTGGAGAAATAGCTAAAGGGCTGGGGCAAGGATTGTATAAGATTAGCCAAAAAGTCAGGAAGCGCTAAAAAACAAACAAACAAAATCATTGGAGCCAAACTGAAAAGACTCCAAATGGCCAGAGCTGGAACAATTTCAATAAAATAATGTAGTATTGGCTTATAACACAATGTATAAAATAAATATTAATGAATCTATACTGATATAAATGAATGCCTAAATAAACAGTGAAAAAGAGACGCTCTCCCATACACAAGAATTCTAAATAATTTATGTAGATATTTTCCTCTCAAAGAATTGAGGGGATATACACATAGTATTTGTCCTTCTAGAGCTTAGAGTTTGGTCAGGAAAACCATACTCTAATGGTTTGAGAATCCCTTAGTGATTCATTTCTAACAAGCAAAGAATAGAAGGTGGGAGGGGAAAAGGTACAGTGAAGAATCCTGATAAATACTTGCCTGAGCCAGGCAATAAAGGTTGATATTAGTGACAAGTCATGTTGATGGTTTGTAGTATGCCCCCTTAAAATAATGTGATGAGAGTGGTACTTTACCTGTATTGTCATCTTCCCAAAAATCAGCTAGCCTCATCTAACCACTTGAAAACATCAGACAAAGCCGAAAATAAAGGATATTCTACAAAACACCTGACTAGGGCTCCTCAAAACTGCCAAGGTCTTGAAAAACAAGAAAAGTCAGAAACTGCCACAGACCAGAGGAGGCTATGGAGATATGATATCTAAATGTAATGTAGTATTCTGGATTGGAACCCATAACAGAACACAGGCATTAAGGAAACTGGTCAAATATGAATAATGTCTGCATTTTTATTAATATTCACCAATGTTGATTATTTGCGATAATATATATACTATAGTAATGTAAGATAATATTATCTCTGTACTGCTTTGTAAATATATCTCTGTATTTCTATGCATCTAAAACCATCCTAAAATGGAAAAGTTAATTGAAAAGCAAACAAAAGGAATCTTGAGGAGCTTTCCAATGTAGAGGGGAACATATTCCCTTGGCTTAGAACACTATACTCCTGGTGAACTCTAATTCTCCCTTTAGATCTCAGCTTAAATGTGACACCTCAAAGCTGTTCCTATTCCCTAAATTGGGTCCTCTATTACTTCTTCTAGCATCTTCCTTATTATTCTCAGCAATTATGTCACTGTTTATTTGATAAACACTTCAAAATCTATTTTCCTGATTATACTCTAAGCTCCATGAGGACAGATTCCAAGTCTTTATGGCTCTCCATTGTATTCCCCATATCTTACAGATAGTTGATTCACAATAAATAGTTTTCAAAAGAAAGGAGAAAGGAAGGAAGAGAAGATGAAGGGAAATGGAAGGAAAAGAGAAGGGGAGGGAAGGAAGAAAGGATGCATATGCATAATGATAGAGCAAGGATCACAGGATGAGGAAAATCAGACTCAAGTAGGGAGTGAATAATGAACAGACCACAGAGGATTTTTAGGGCACTGTAAATACTCTGTAAGATACTATAATGGTGGATACACCTTATTATACATAAGTCAAAACATAGAATATACAACATTAGGAGTCCTAATATAAACTATGGACTTTGAGTGATAACAGGATGTCAATAAATTCTTCAATTATAGTAAACGTACCATCCTGGTGGGGGATGTTGATAGCAAGGAACACTGTGGGCAAATAAGGACAGCAGTTGTATGAGAACTCTCTTTTTATTTCCCATTTTTCTGTAAATCAAAAACTGCTCTAGAAAAAAAAAAAAAGCTACTAAAAAATCAACTTTCCAAAATATAAAGTATATGTTTCCTAACATTTATACAAATAAATGTGTATTTAATATTTGTATATATGTACACTTTTATATACACACAAAACGTTTTACACACATATAAAACATGTTCAAAATCTCCATTACAAAAGATCCCCATTGGACAGGGTTCATTTAGCTTCATTGTTTTTGTTTTCTTTTGTTTACTTTTTACCCTCTAAAAATAAAACTATAAAGTCCAGGTACAATGCTCTAAAGGAATCCATCCTTTACCTGAAATGCAATAATTTATTTCAAAATGTGTCTGTTTTTTAGTATGTTGCCAATTGCTTTACATGTTTTCTATGTGTCTCTGACTCCATATTTTATACCACCTTGCAATTAAATCTTCAATAGATATAGTTTAACAACACCCAGGGGCAGGAATGGATGCAGTGACTTGTAGGTGATAAAAATTCACAGTAATGCCACAGATGTAGCAGAGTGAGAATTACCACTTCAGCAGGAACTGGAGATAAAAGAGGATTACCCATGATGAAGTGTAGTAATTGACTAGAAGTTGCCAAAAAATACCAGATGGATGTCACTGCTCCATATAATTCTAATGCACCTGTAGACTTTATTGAGCATCACTAGAGGTTCACTTTTAGTATTTTCTTGAGTGTAATTGTTTATTGATACTCTATTATTGCCCAGTTTAGATCAGACCATAAAAGATATAGTTTGATATCCTTGTGTCTCCATAAAAATTTTGTTTTGCTGCTTAAAATAAAAGTTCATAGTAATAATTGCCATAATATTCATCCCTTTTCTTCCATTAGACATTTGCATAGAATATGAACAGTGACTGCTCTAGATAGCATTGAAATTGCAAGGATATTTTCAGAAGTGATTGGTGATAAAAGATCAGACACAAAATTTTGGTACCAAGGGAGACTTAAAAAGGATTTTTATGTTGAAGGTAAGAGAAAACAAATTTATATGCTGAAATGAGTTGCCATAGGTGGTACAGTTCCCCATTGGTTATTATAGATGTATTCCCCATTTAGTTTTCAACATAGGGAGGGGGCCAAAATAGCTGTCTGTTCACATTAAAATATTCATTCTATAAACACAGAAGCTTCAGATTGCAACAAAAGACTTCCCAGTATAAGTAAAGGCCATTTCCCTTCACAACAAGCATTTTAAATTAAGCTGGAAATAATGGGTGTGAAAACAATTGCTTCTCAAAGCAACAAAGGAAACTCTTTATGGGAATTCCAGGCACAGCTCGAAACTTATTGCTAACAAGTTAGTATAAAACCAATAAGAAGATGCTCTAAGGCCCAAGTCGAAGGGCCATGAAACGTGGTTATATTTTCAGAAGCTGAAAATCAAATTCCATTATAACAATAATTTTGAACTCTGGTGAGCTGCATGGAATAAAATAAAGCCAAGAAAAGAATATGCACCCCGCACATGAACCAAAGCAAACAGAGACAGGGAAGGTAAATCCAGGCTGAGGGAGGCCCCTTTCATTTTCCCAACCCCCCTGCTCTGTCCAACTCACAGAAACACACTGTATCCCCATGGGCACACTCCACAGGTCCCACCATAAACACACTTTTTTCCCATGGGCTGCCAACTTCAGTGTTGAGAGCAATACGCTAATGCGGCTAAAGTCCGGACAGCACCCTCAAACTATACTTCCAACCCTGGAGCATTGTTTCTCAAAGGGTCTTGGTCCATGGACCACCTGGAGTATTTGTTAAAAATTCAGAGTCCTAGGCCCCTCACTAGATCTGTTGAATCAGCATCTTGGGAATCTCTGCAGGATCTCTGCATTTTTAAAAATCTTCTCAGAGGAATCCCATTCACAGAAAAGTATAAGAAGGGTTGACTTAGAGTTTACAAAGACCTACTTCTAGACAGAAAGAAAACCAAGTAAAGGGAAGAGTAGTTACAATGATATAAGAGGGAAAAATCTTAGAGTTTCTAACTCCATATTTGGCAGGTAAGTAGACTCTCCATATATAGAATGCATATATGAATGACTAAATGAGAAAAATCAAATGAATAAAAGATTTACTTCTCTCTGTAGTTATCAATATATTTTCATAAACTATATCAAATGTGTCTATGCCTATTTCTTATCTATTTTGGGGGAAATGAATTCAGATTTATAAACCATTTGCTATTCTAAGGACAGGTTGGCCCAGAAACTCAGCAGAGCTGGCCGGATTGGAACAACTAGCATGAGGGTGGTCAGAAGAGTTCACGAGAGATTTACTGAAACCTTGAGTGATTCAGCAGGTGGGGGCTATTTAGACACTGCAAGAATGATAGTATCTCCCATTCTCTCTCTTTGTTTTCTATTAACTGATAGAAACAAGACTTGACTGTGAAACAAGAATCATAATATACCTATGGGCATATTTTTACTTTCCAACCATCATTCAGTTAAAAGCATTATACTGAGAACAACAACAATCCATATGTCATTACTATGATTGTTATGCATTAGCATAACTTTGCCATTTGGCATATCTGTCTGTTTTACCTGATTATTCTTGTCTTCTTATAGGTTGTTTTTCAACAAGTCATGTGGATTTCAGTTTGAGACCAGAGGCTATGTGCAGGAAGCACAGAAACAAACACCAGATTTGTTTTTATTTTTTGTTTTTTCCATGAGACTCAGAAAACATTCATTCAACAAAAAGGTTGAGCATTGACTTGGGCTGGTTCTATGTTAAGCTCTAGAAGCATCAAATTGTGTGAAACACAGTCCATGCCCTCAAAGAGTTTTTCCTAGTCAAAGGAATTCTTAAGGGCCAAATTGTGTCCCCCTAAAATGCATTTTTGAGGTCCTTGTTCCCAGTACCTCAGGATATATTTGGAGATAGGTATTTAATGATATTTTTAAGTTAAAATGAAATTTTGGGGCCTTAATCCAATGTGAATCCAATCCTTATAAGAAAAGGAAGTATGAACATAGATTTGCACCAAGGGAAGACCATGTGAAGACACAGGAAGATAGCAGCCATCTACAAACCAAGAAATAACTATGAGAACAACTTGATCTCAGATCTTTAACCTCCAGAACTGAGGTTAGAGATCCGAGGGTATAAATTTCTGTGTGTGAGCCACCTAGTCTGTGGTGCCTTGTTATAGCAGCCATCACATACGAATACAGGAAGAAACACGAACATAAGAAACAGCCAGGCTTTTCTTCCATTACCAACTCCTACAAGCTTTACAAGGACCTGAAGAAGGAATTGTACCTCCTCCCTTTTGTGGCACAGGCTGAAAATACCAGGGCACTCTATGTTAACACCCAAAGTCTCCAAGGGAATGGCTCAGTGTCTTAACTAAACCTCTGTAAAGTGGGAACCTCTTCAGCTTCACCTCTGTGAAGTGGGAATCAGAAACACTGGTTAACTACTCAACTTGCACCTTGAATCTTCTGGAGAGAAAAATTACTCTTTTCAATGAATGCTTAGCTATGGAACAAAAAGCAGAATATGATTATAATAAAATGATTTTTATTATAATTAATTATAATTCTCTACAAGATCAGTTTGTTGCTTAAAGCATTTAAGCATTTATTTATTCCATGAGTATTTACAGGGTACCTGCTATTTTTCAGAGACAGGAATTTTCACGTTTCTCCATTCATCCTGTCAGCAATTTTATGAAGCACTCAGTGCCAGGCACCATGATCTGTGCTGCATGTAATTTGTGATTCAAACACATGGCTCTTGTGCTTGTGGTGTTCATAGTCTGTGGAGAAAAGAAGCCTTAGTGCTTTTGATTTCCATGAGAAAACCCTACTGCAAACACGTCAGGCATTCTGCCCCATTACTAACCCCTCCTCACATATGCAGAATGGCTTACCTGGTTGGTATGGTTCAAATTCTCCATTGTGTGGAGCTAAATTTTCAAAAATTCCATGCAGGGGGAGGATTGTAGAATCTACTCTCTGTCTTTGTTGCCTGACCCAACCATCTGTTTGAGTATGAATGTTGTGAACACTTTCTTCCAAGAGGGCTTTCCAAAAGTAAACAGGGAAAAGGAAGATGCATAACTTTCTGAGTTCAGACATTAACCTACACCTTAGCTTCTGTCGGTTGCAATGTGAGACTTCCATTTCCCCTTCAGAACTCTTCATCTTATTTTCCAACCAATCTGAATTGTAGATGGAGGAGAAAATATTATGTAGTAAATTCCTTCAAAGATACCCACAGAGTCTGAACATAAGAGAGTGAAAAAGAGGGGCGGGGGGGAGTAAGCCAATACCCAATTATATAATCTACCCTTAAAAAATATGAGTCTGCTTTCTTTTTCTTTTTCTCAGTAAATACAGTAAGCTCTTTGGATCAGGGGTTTCACAGCTGCAGATTCAACTAACTGTGAATGGAAAATAGGTTTTTTATATTCCAACTGCAGATGGAAAATACTATTTTTTATCAGCAGTTTGTTGAATCTATGGATGCAAAGGGCAAACTGTGGAGTCAAAGGTTATATGTTGAGTCTTGGTTCCTAATTCTCACGCTCTTCAAGGGTCTACAGTAGTTACAAATTGCAAAATATGGCACTTTCACTGCCTTCAAGAATCTTATCATCTATTAAAGAAAATAAAATATGGGGGGAGGGGGAGGTAGAGGCAAAGAAGGGGAGCAGCTTAGACAAGAACCTAGTATAAAGGAACCATGGACATGGACAACAGGTGGGATTGACTTTGCGGGGAATGGGTGGGTGGGGAGGGGGACAGAGGGGAGCAAAAAGGGGATGGATATAATACAACAACAATAAAATTTTTTAAAAAAACGAAAGAAAATAAAATATGAGTACACATGATTTTAATACACAATAGACTGTGGCAATATAGAGATAGAAAGTGATATGAGCCTGTGAGATAGAAAGAAAGATAGATAGACATGAACTTAACATAGAAACCAAATTATACCATCAGTTCCCTTTTGGTGTGTGTTTTCTTGGTAATCAGCCTAAGCACCTTTTCTAATGTTACTCAAGATTTACAGCAATGGAAATGAGAAAATAAGTCCAAGTTCCTTAATGAATCCTGGCACTATCTTTTTTCATCTTATTTCTTGGGTTAGACAAAATTTGTTTTAATTATTCCCTGATAATCCATGTCATAATAGCCATTAAAATGCCACAGTTGCAGTTTTTCCCTTCCTCAGCTTTTAATTTCACAGTTTTAAAAAGGATTTTCTGCTTTTGAGAATTGCAGAAAATATGCTGAAGAAGCCATAAAATACATGACATCATGGCAACAAATTGGGGTGCTGAAAAAGAGGGAGAAGAGAGTTTGAAGCTATAGGACAAAGGAGAAAATAAAATTTAGGAGATTGCAGTGAGTCACAGATAAAATCCATGATCCTATTTATGAAATTCATTGCTGTAATAAGAATTTTTTTTTAATGTGGACCATTCAGTGCATGATAGGTATAATTTAGAGCACTCTCTCACCAAACCCTTCTTGGTGAAAGTGTTGGCATAGATCTGAAAAGCATGTTGTTAGACTGAGAGATCACAACCTTTTTTTGCTCCCTCCTATTCTGTCAATTCTGAGCACTATATTTTTGTTACGCTATATTGATATTCTCACAAGTGACTAGTGTGAAGAACATGTAATGTATTTAGAGCTCCCTTGGTTTTAAATATATAAATGAATAACCTCACCATCATGATCCTACTTTTCATAACTTTCTGCCTTATTAGGAAAATTCCTAGATGAAGTCAATAAGCATATCACACTAAAAAGCGGTAGAAGCAGATAAGGGCATGTGGTGTGGGTTTCATTAACTGTCCTTACCAGTCAGTCCACAGTCATATTCATCAGCTTGGCCTGTTCCCATATACAGATAAGCACACACATTCGTACTGGGTTACAGTCCCCCAACCCTGGCCACAGTTGATTGGATTGGGTTAGGCAAATGATCCAGGTTTGGCCAGGGTCCCAATTTGTAAGTGATGGGACCAAAAAGTGACAGAGACATGCTTTGATATTGGATCAGTACTTGGGAGGTCTCAGTTGTCTCTGGCTCTGCTTGCCCTTTTGATAGAGCAGCAGGGACAGCCAGTTTAGCAAGAGAAAAGGACAAAGAATAAATACAGAGAATAATATACCAAGAGATGGGCAGAACGCCCTGGCTGGTAGCACAGTGGATAAGGCGCTGGCCTGCGAACCCAAAGGTCACAGGTTCGATTCCCCAGCCAGGGCACATAACCAGGTTGCAAACCAGGTCTCCAGTCAGGTCTGTGGCTGGAGGCAGGTGAAAGGCAACCATACATTGATGTCTCTCTTCCTCTCTGCCTCTCTCCCTTCCTCTCTTTCTAAAAATAATTAAATAAAATCTTAAAAAAAAAAAAAGAGAGAGATGGGCAGAACATTCTCTCGGTTTTAGCCAAATTACCAGTTCCTGTACTGTTTGTTTTTAAATTCCAGTCCTATCTTTGTCCTTAAGTTCTCTGAAACATACCCACTTGTTATTAAAAGAAAAACTGAAGTGTGTTAAAATTTTAAAGGTTTATTTGAGCAAAATCTGTTAGAATCAGGCAATACCAAGCCACAAGTGGTTAGGAGCATTGCAGCAACAGGAGCTGGAAAGAGATTTTTATAGAGAAAGGCAGGAACAAAGCAAGAAGTTATTGACTGGCTAGAGTTTAAAGCCTAGTGGGCTGTGATGAGCTGTCCTTAAGTTTCAAGTTAGTAACCTTGGGGCATTTCAAGCTTCAATTTTGGTTTTCTTAAGTACATACTAAGGCACCAGAGCCACCTCTGTTTAATGACCACCTATTTAATTAACCTAAGTTCCCCCTTTTAAATTTAAATTTTTGTTACTTGAAACCAAGAAAGAATATAGTACCAAGCTGTTAAAGGTACATGGTATTTAATTGCAGTGAAAATTATAATGAACAATAAAGCCTTGTACATGTACTCTCCCTGTGAATTTTCTTGCAGATAAGAACAAGTTCCCGCATACTACTCATTTGATATTACATTCTCCAACTGCAACATAATGCCCTTGGGCTCCTCCTGGAGACTATGACTGGTTGTCATTGGCTTGGATGCCCCTAGTGTCTTGTTGCCAGTAAAATAATGGATTGGGTCAGTGCTACAAGCAAAAAACAGGAAACTCAGGAGTGTCCAGCCCAGAACATCAAAACACAATGCCAATCATTTACATCAGTAACAAGTGGCTTCACTTAACAGCCCCTTTGAAGAAAAAAGAGGAGAAAGGAGCATTCTTGTTGCTTAATTGAAAAGTGTGAAAATAATCATTTGTATAACATAGCTTTTGCCTTGAACAGCTGATATGACCATAATGTAGAATGGAGATCAAAATAGATAGCACTGACAAGCAAATAACGCAAAAGTGTCTCAAGAACACCCAGGGTTTTGTTTCTGATTTATTTAAAAGGTTCAGAGATTGAAAGCATCCTTTCTTTCTCTTTCCAAAGCCGGCATTTGTCATGCGAATTTGTGCCAGTGTGAATGAGCTGGGTCTCCAGTGCCTTCCTTTAAATTGTCCATAAATCAAGCCCTGGCTGTTGGCACAATGGATAAGGCGCTGGCCTGTGAACCCAAAGGTGGTCTGGTTCGATTCCCAGTCAGGGCACATAACCAGGTTACAAGCCAGGTCTCCAGCCAGGTCTGTAGCTGGAAACAGGTGAAAGACAGCCATACGTTGATGTCTGTCTCCCTTTCTGCCTCTCTTCATTCCTCTCTCTCTAAAAATAAGAAATAAAATCTTTATAAATAAATAAATAAAGTGTGCATAAATCAAAGGTGCCCAGAACTTGCCAAAGCACCAGAGTCAGCTGCCACAGTCCTGGAATGCAGACCACTGTGGGCCACAGAGCAACCAAAGCACAAGGTCTGGCATCTCCAAAGCTTTGATTTGCAAGAATATCTTGATACCCATAGCAACATGACTAATGTGAAAAACACAAAATAAAAACATTCTATTTAATTAAGAGCCCACAGTTCAACACTAGTATAATTATTACCAGTGCATTTTATGGCTCTCTGCATTCATTTTGGGTACATAAATTAATATGCAAATTACCAGCCCCTCTCATGCTCTTAAGAAGTTCCCCTATCAACCTCTTTTCCAACATATCAATTGCATAAAGCATTGCTTTCTCAATGCAAAATAAAACTCACATTTATGGTTCTTCTGAAATCTCCCTGTGCTGGTAAGTTTTGTTTTAGATAAAGAGTCTTTAATTAACAGAGCTCACCTCTCTCTGATGGCTTTCAGAACAACAGAGAGAAAGCCAAGACACTCTATGATTTCCTGGCTAATCAGGATTAGAGACAATTTTCCATCCGAAGGACCACCTATCAAAGTATTTGTGATTTTCCATTCAGCTCATCAAGAACTTCATTATGGGAAATTTTGTTCTGATTTATAAAAAAGCAAACTCTCAAACTGCAGATGGATGAACTGAATATTGAACCACTGGGAAATTCTATAAAAAATTACTTGACAGACGGCTTGTAGGTAGTTAAAAAATGCTTTAAACTTAGGCAGCAGACTCCAAGGAGCAATGTAGGCTAAAAACAAGTTGTGCTTAACTGACCTTATTTCCTTTTTTGAGAGAGTTGCTAAACTGACCTAAAAGTAAAACTCCAAAATTATAATATACCCTACTGTCATTAAGGCTTTTGGGAAAATCTTTCATGACTTGCTAGCAGATGAACCAGCTGTTTGAACAGTCACACCCAAAGTTCAATTAAAATACCAGGCACTTGAAGGTATGACTTAAAGGTAAATTCTGACTTCCTACTTTGGACTTTTCCATCAATATATCTAGTGTTGGTCTGAACAAAGTAAACAAAACCTGAATATGTCACCCCAAAATATACCTCTTTGGCATCAGAATTATTTTAAACTGAAGATAGCAAAACACAGAAAAAGCTTCCCACCTTCCTATTTGCTAAAAGTAGTACATAAGTTTGGAAAAACACCCTCCTCCGCTGTCTACCAAGAAGGACAAAGGTTAATCACTGGAGACATTAGCCCTTCATCAGCCTGGAGATGGCACCAGAGGAATCCACATAACAAACTTTCTCAACTAGCCTTAATCCATTAGTTTTCCCTGTATTTGTTTTCACAAAATTTGCTTCCTCTAGAGAAAGACAGCCCTTTCTTTCTCTTCTCATTTCTATAAAAATATAATGTTCCTCTGCTAAGATGTTAATAAACCTCTGGTCTTTCTTTTGTGAATCTGTCTTTTGTTATCCTAATTTAAAGGGCCTTAGCTGAACAACCTAAGATAGAGGAAAAGATTTCTCCTCCTCCATAAAAGTCAGAGAAAATATGGTTGAATAATATATAGAATGTTCCAGTGCTAGAGGAAAAAAATTTATTTTTTGTCAAAATTGAAACTTCTGAAATAAAATCACAATCAAGTGAATGAGCCTATCCAATGAAAAAGATAACTTTCCAAGAACAAAAATAACAGTTTATTTTTAAAAAGAGGCCCTGAAAAAAAAAAAAAAAAAAAAAAAAGAGGCCCTGGCTGTTAGCACAGTGGATAAGGCTCCGGCCTATAAACTCAAAGGTCGCTGGTTCAATTCCCCAGCCAGGGCACATAACCAGGTTACAAGCTAGGTCTGTAGCCAGATCCATAGCTGGAAGCAGGTGAAAGGCAACCATATATTGATGTGTCTCACCCTCTCTGCCTCTCTCCCTTCCTTTCTCTCTGGAAGTAATAAATAAAATCTTAAAAAATAATAAAAAACAAAATAAACAATAAAAAAATTAATACACCTCAGTTTATCTTTTAACACTATATAACAGTCCATTTTGTTGATATGCCACCATAAAATGTTGGCTATCAAGGCTGTTTCAAAATGTTTTATATATTTAAATGATGCTTCAAGAAGTATCCCTGTATGTGAAGCTTTTCCTACATTGCAGAATGAGTAAAACCTTCTTGTAGCTGGAGAGGTCTGTAAGTAAAGTGATTCCCTTATGAAAATAGTCAGGAAGGCAACGGCCCCTCTTAAAATACAGGGAAATGACAGAGAAGACAGCTAATTTTGGTGAAGTGTGAGATCTGGAGTCACAGATTGCTATTTGATTTTGGCTCTGCTTGTGTACAAGCTCTAAAACAGTATGGGCAAGTTTTCTTGCAGCCAAGACTCAGTTTCCTATTAAATAAAATAGGAGCAATAATATGAACTTTGCTGGGTTGCTGTGATGGGGAAAGAGAAATATTGCCTAACAGTGCCTGATGTAATAACTTAGGATATGGTGACTGTTACAATTGCCCTTTCTACTATTCTTATTACATGATTTTCAGGTGCATGTTTTTGTTGTTGTTGTTGTTTAGTTTGTTTTTCAACTTGGACAGGCTTAATATACAGAAATAAGTGACATCAACATTGAGTGAGGTTGTGCAGGCAGCACTAGTTTCATAACTTTCATGGCCCAGTACAATACAGGCCCCTTTGCTCTAAAATGATTATGATTTTTAGGATGGCAACAGCAGAGCACAGGACCCTCCTGAGCATGGAGTCCTATGTGATTATTCAGATTGCACATTCATGAAGCTGGCCCTGTATGAGCTGTTCACAGCATAAACTGTATGCAGCATCTTTGATGGAACTTTAGGAAGTTGCTATATAGAACAAAGGAAATCTCAGCAACCCTACCTCATTGTGTCATTGTAAATATGGATAGATAGAATTGCTCAGAAAGTTTTTCCAAGTCAGTGAAACAACCAGA
This sequence comes from Noctilio leporinus, assembly GCA_004026585.1. Classification (NCBI taxonomy): domain Eukaryota; kingdom Metazoa; phylum Chordata; class Mammalia; order Chiroptera; family Noctilionidae; genus Noctilio; species Noctilio leporinus. The sequence continues at coordinate 21,650 of PVIW01011856.1, read as the reverse complement.
AAGGCTTGAGAACAAGCACATTTTTGGGTGGGCACTACCAAAAGGGCTAGCTGTGACTCACTGCATGCAAAGGCTTCTGAATTCTTCTCACACAGTGTCTCTTCTAACAGTCTCCCATTACCTTCCATAGTATGGTATCCTGTCTTCATCTTAACATTATCCAGAAGAGTCCAAAATGTCTGTTAGCAAACTATGCTGGTAGCTAATAACTTCATTCAATCAAAAAAACCAAAAACAAACAAACAAAATACAGTGGGACTTTGCTCCTTTCTCTAGAATCTAAACCAATATTGCTATTGTTTATATGAATTGTATTGGAGGAAAATGACTTCCTCTTTACCCTTCTGAGTTCTTAGCTGAAAATATTTGTAATAAAAGACAGATCTACAGGAGAACAAACAGAAGTTTATTAACATGTAAACCTCATGTACATATGGGAGAAACCAGAAAAATTGAGTAATTACCCAAAATGGTATAACCAAATACAGGTCCAGCTGCCTACCACTATGAAAGTCAGTACTCAAGAGACAAGTGCTCATGTAAAGAAAAGTGATTTGCAGATGTTGACCATATGGAAGATGGGGGCTCACGACTCAAAGCCAATCTCCTGGAAGATGGGTGACAAAGCCCATTTCCACCCCTCAGTGGAGGCAGAGGTTTCTTATAAGGAGGGAGAGGGAAACAGAACAAAGAAATCAAGGAGGGTTGCAAAATTCTCTATGTGCAGATGAGCACAGTCCATTACAATAAGGCAAATGATGGCTTGGTTTGCATCACCCTGTTTAGCCATCTTGGCTTCATATCTTCCTGGCTCCATGGTTGAAGGTCAGCAAATGTCCTCGAGCTGGAATGCTTGAAGGTCAGGGTATGTATCTTTTTAATTTAGTTCCTTGGATTCTTATACAAATATTCTATTCATCTACAGGCTATTAGTCAGAGTCAGCACTTACAGAAACAATGTCAAAAGAATGTTGGGGTGGATTACAACTTCCTATGGTTACAATTTTCTACTGTTGCAATGGCCCAAGATATCACCTTAAATACGATTGTCACCTAAAGACAAAAGAAAGAAAAGAGAGTGAGAAATAGGGTTATGGGAGGTGAACAGGAAAAGCACAGTTAGCAAGGGTATTGTTGTTTACAAGGATTTAATGCTAAACCTTCTTCATTAATAATCTCTTGTGATTTTGAACTATTTTTCTCTTTCTGGTACAAAAAGGTATACAGTAGAAACATTTTTATAAATATAAATTTATCTTTACAAAGTGTAATTTCTACTCTGTATTCAGAGATCCTTCTATATCTGTTCTTTCTCAAAAATAATGAGCTTTAAATAATCCTATGCCAGAGTGTCATATTTTGGAGTGACAATTTTGTTTTCTTTAGAATAATCAGTGCTTACTAATATCCAGTAGTTGTTGATAAGAAGAATGGTTGATCACTAACATTCATATTCCTTTCCACATTCAAAAAAATTTTACAACAACCTTATATTTTCTTCCCTCAAAATTTTATTTTCCGGATAGAACTAAGATGGCGGAGGAATGAGTGGAGCTACACCAACTTCTTCCCAACACCAAACTGGAATTACAACTTAATTGGGGAGAAATCATCCAGAATAACCAACAGAATACCAACTGGAGAGAAGCCTTATTTCCACGGAGAAAACAGAAGGGCTGATTCATCACAATGTGACCAGTAGGAAGTACAAAGATGTAAGAGGGCTGGCGGGGCTCCCACAGGCAGGGCAGCTGAGGGATAGAGAAACATCTCAACAGCCAGCAGTTCCACCTGGGAAGGGTAGGATCTAAATCCCCAACTGGGCTTCCCAGCCTACAACAACAAAGCTGAGAGTAAAACAGCACCCAGCTGTGAAAAGTAAAAAGCCACCAGGTTTAGCCAGCTTGACAGAGAGACTGAGTTCTTAAAGGGACCACTCACTAAAATACAGTGGCACCCACTTAACGTGGGCTCCAGCAGAGGGAGGGAACAGTGGACTAGAAATACTTAAGGATGGTTTGGGTCAGTGGCTTCAGGGGGAGAGTGGAGAGAGCAGCCCGTGAGTCCAGTGATGACCCATCCCCCATACAGCCTACAGACCACTCTTCTCCAAAGGGCAGTGGCCTGAGGTGAAGCCACAGCCCCACTCCTAGGAATTAACCCACCCCATCTAGCAGTTCCTAAACCTGACCTCAGATCACAGGTTGATTGTATTAACAATTGAATGAATCTGCCCCACCCAGAGTGCCTAAAACTGACCACTGATCACAGGCTGATTAGATTAACAACTAAAGGAGACAGACCAAGACTGGATCTCTGGTAGTCTCCAACTGGCTGATGAGGCCCAGAATGGGACATGAGCTAACATCACAAAGCACAGATCCAGGAAGTAAAAAAATGTGCACCTCTACACCACAGAAGGTCACACTACTAAGACAGTAAGTCAAAGCAGACCAATCCAAGAAGCAGAAACTAACAAGAGTCACCTAAAATGAGACAAAGAAATAAACCCTAAGCAAATGGAAAGGAGGAATCCCTAGGAAGAGTGCAAAGTTAAATAGAGGCAAGCACCCTATTAGATGTGGAATTCAAAATAATGATGATAGGGAATCTCAATAAGCTCAGTGAGTTCAAATTAAACTACAAACAACTCCAGGGGAACTGCAAAAAGCCCCAGGAGAACTACAAAGAACTCCAGGAAAGCTACAAGGTACTTTCTGAGAACAATGCAAGCATTAAAAAGGACATAGACACCATCAATAAGAGCCAGGCGGAAATGAAGAATACCATTTCTGAATTGAAGAACACAGTAGAAGGAATAAAAAGCAGGCTAGGGAAAGCAGAGGATGGGATCATTGAGCTGAAGATCAATGTAGAAAAACGTTCCCAGGCAGTGCACCAAAATGAAAAAAAGACTGAAAAAGAATGAAGATGTTTTAACACAGCTGCAGGACAATATGAAATGTAATAACATCTGTATCATAGGGATACCAGAAAGAGAAGAAGAGGAGCAAGGGATAGAAAACCTGTTTGAAAAAGTAATGGCAGAAAACTTCCCTAACTTGAGGAAAGAAAATGTCATGCAAACTCAGGAAGCACAGAAGGTACCAATGAAGATGAACCCAAACAGGCCCACTCCAAGACAAATCATCATCAAAATGGCAAATTTCAAAGACAAGGAGAGAATCCTAAAAGCAGCAAGAGAGAAACAGCTAATAACATACAAGGGGGCTCCAATAAGGTTATCAGCTGATTTCTCAACAGAAACACAACAAGCCAGAAGAGTATGGCAAAAAAATATTTCAAGTAATAAAAAACAAAGGCCTGCAACCTAGAATACTCTACCCAGCAAGGCTGTCATTCAAAATGGGAGGTGAAAATAAAGAAGTCTAAAAGAATACCTCGCCAACCAAACCAGCATTGCAAGAAATGCTAAAGGATCTGCTTTAAGATGAAGAAACAGAGAGACAGACAGGAACACAGGTACAAAGGTAAACGGATTAAATGCACCAATCAAAAGACATAGATAGGGAAGCTGAATGGATAAGAACCAACTTTAACTTATGAATGCTTTAAGGTGATTTTGTTATAAATAGATTTTACTAAATAAGGTACAATTTTGTATATTACTTGCATGTGCATTACTGCAGGTTAACTTTTCTTAGATTGGAATCATTTCACAACATGGGAAAATCAGGTTACTTGCAATAACTCAGAAAAATCAAATGTGGTTAAGGAAAAAGGAAAAACCTAAGAAAGTGTGGATGTATATTACATAGAAGACATGCTACTTTTCTTATTCCCTGTTATAAAGTATGTGCTTACTTGTGGGTGTGTAATATATAGATTTTGTTAGTAATTTATGTTTTAAATAGCAACCAACTGGTCATTGGTGTGTTGTGAAATCAGTTGATCTTTAGGTTAGAAAAGATGCTGAGAATGAAGATCAATTTGGATGGAATTTGCAAACTACTAAACTATATGATTCATGTACATAGACAATATATATTTTCATATTAGCAGGTAAATTGGATGAGATTCCTTTCAACTAAATCATGGAAATATACATTTCCAATTATGAAGTTCCCCAAACTGGGGATGTTTGGGAAAATGAATGTTATAGTAAATTTTATTATTGAAATTTCTCTACTTCAATAGACTCTTAAATAGTTCAGGGGTTAGTTTAGGACCATATACGCAGTCAACCACAAGTTTAAAAAATAGCTAGAATACTATTCTAAAACATTATTTGAATCCTAGGGATTTTTTTAAATCTCAACTTAGTAGACACATTAATTTCTACTCTGGGGACCAGCTGAGCACTGCAAGTGCCATTATTTCTGAAGGCTTCAAGTTGTAAGACATATGTAGAGGGAAAACAGAGGGTATTGAAAGAAGTAAGATCTGGGCACAGCCTAAACAAATAAATATACTATTTAAGAGGGAAAACTCCAAAAATAATATGTTATAGTTCCAGTAGCTTAAAATAAAGTTGAGTTGTATTATTGGAGTAGGGAGGATCTGACTCAAAAACCAAATTCATTTTTAACTATAGGTTTGGCACTGTCTCTAGGACAACTTTCACAAAACTGAGTTCTGCAATACACCATTTCTGTGATATATTTCACAAAAATAGCATTCCAGAGTAAAATAAGTATTAGGATATTAAGAAGAACAAAGGAAATAGAGAAGCTGAAGAACTTACATGCATGACTTATGGACATGAACTAAGGGGGGCATTGCTGGAGGGAATGGGGTACTGGGTGGAGGGGGACAAAGAGGGAAAAATTGGGACAACTGTAATAGCAAAATAAATAAAATATATTAAAAATATTTAAACAGGGAAAATTGGACAACTGTAATAGGATAATAATAAAAAAAAGAAAGAAAATAATGTACTTGCTAATATTCATGTTGCTCTTTTCATGAGGTTGTACTATCATTTTTAGATGTATTCTTTCACATTAAGATGGCAGGGCTAGACCATGCCCTTCTAGGTGAGGGGCAGGGTTTCCCCAAAAGGAGTGGAGTCCCAATATCAGTTCTCTTGGGAAGACAGAGGGTCTAGAGCAGGAATTGAAAAATTAAAGTTTTTTTATATATTATTTTTTTTAATTTTATTGTTGTTGTATTACATCCATCCCCTTTTTGCTCCCCTCTGTCCCCCTCCCCACCCACCTATTCCCCCCAAAATCAAACCCACCTGTTGTCCATGTCCATGGTTCCTTTATACTAGGTTCTTGTCTAAGCTGCTCCCCTTTCTTGCCTCTGCCTCCCCCCTCCCCCCAACCCCTTTCCCCCTGACCACTGAAGGCCTATTCATTGTATTCATATATTTGGTTCTGTTTTGCTTGTTGTTAGTTTTGCTCATTATTGTCCCGTAATGGGTAAGATCATATGATATTTGTCCTTCATTGATGGGCTTATTTCACTAAGCATAATACTCTCCAGTTCCATCCATGTTGTTGCAAAGAGTTAAAGTTTTGTTGTAAGATCAAAGGGAAAGGAGGTCTCTAGAGATATATACTTGGAAGAACTCCCTAGCTGAAGGGAAAACATGGTCTCTGCCCTAATTCAGGAGCACAGAAGCCAACAGGAAGTACTGCAGATCTCATGAGGTTAGTGAGCATTTTCAGTAATAAACACGTGACAGTTCCTTGTATTGTCATTCTTGGATTTTTATGGAGAGAAAAACCTTTTAAAGTATGCCTCAGCTGTGAAATCAAATATTAAAGAAAGGGTTCATGTCCCAATCTGATAATGGGAAAGGAGAGTTAACAGCCATGACTGATGGCATCTCCAAGAGGTTAGGACAAAAGAGTAAAAGCATGAGGTCCAGATAACCCACCTTCTTACCAAGAACCTCCTCTACCATCCTTGAGGTGGCCTGGGTATCATTTTATTAAGAGAGCCCATGGTTCTTCAGTGTACAGAGGATAAGCCTGGAGACAGGAAACTTATATCCAGTTAAGAAATGATGATGACCTAAGACACAGGGAATGAAAATAAGAGGAGAGACATTTAGGAGGTAGACTTGACAGAGTATAATGAAGTGTGCCAGATGCTCATAACAAGGGGAGAGAAATGATCTTGCAAACTAAGATAAACGAAGCCTGTGTGGAAATCAGCAGGGAAAGCTCCTAGAGATGGGAAGGAAATGATTGTTACTGGATCTGGATCGCAACTTTTTCTGGTCCATAGTACCAACATTAAAAACTGTGAGGGACTTGGCAGGAAATATAGGAATTTTCTGGACAATGAAGACATAAGTCATGCCCATCTTTATATCTTCCATGACCCACCTTGTTGTTGAATATGTGTTTAATGAGTGAACAGGAAAAAAGGGAACTTTATTAGCTAATGAAAACATAAATCTAATATCAGTGAGCCTGCTGCATGATAAGAACCATGATTTGACCCCAAGTCAGTTTTGCTGCAAAGCCTATGTTCTTCCCATCACAGCATGCAATGTACTGCACAAGTGTGTTGCAATTTGTTGCAGTGGCAATAAGAAACTAATGCATGAAGGAAATAAGGGTATTATGCAGTTAGCTATTCCATGTGCCTCTGTCTTGCTTCTTGGAAAGTATACTTGGGTAAACTACAAGCTGTTTCAGAGTAAAAATTATAGCTTACATTTCTATATCCCCTTCAACCTTTTTCTTGGAAGAGTTCTAGTCATATAATGAAAGCCCTAAGTTTGATTAATTGACTTTTTGGGTTTCTGAGTGAAATGGGTTAAGATAAATAACCCCAGTGACAACATCTATAAAACTCTAAAAGCATCATTTAATTTAGTCAGTCTCATTGCCTAGGGAAATTCTACCCATGCATCAGGAACCTGGGAAATGCTTTTTGAGGATACCTGTCCCCTCAATCCCTCTCTTCTCTCATTCCCATCATCCACACACAGAAGACTGTAGTTCTGCCATGCTAACTCAGATCAGGTGACAAGTGAATTGATGATGAGTCAGTTAATATTTATTGAATATCTTGTGAGTGGAAGTTATTTAAGAATGTCCAAGAAATAAGACATAAGACACGCAATGCCTGTCTTCCAAAAGTTCAATATGGAATTAGTGAAATTGAACATATGTGTTCTGAAACAACTAAAGAAAATGTTTGAAAAGTGAAAGAGAATGTGTGTAAGATCAGGCTTAATGCATCCTATTGACACTGCCCTCTACATAACTTTCAAGTCTTGCTGCTTTTCTCCACCCCCATTGTCATTTAGGACCCTGATCACACAACATATCACATCATGGGTCATGTAATCTTTCCAAACTGTCTCCCCATTTCTAGGCTGGCAACTTTCTAGGATATTCTCCATATAGCTGTTCCTGTTTCAGTCCCTTCACTGGCTCTACCTTCCTTTGAAAAAATTCCAAACTTTAATATGACTGTAAGGTTCTGCTTTATTGAGCACTTCTGATTTTCTCAGCCATAACCTTTTACCTCCTCCTTTCTGTTTTGACAAGCCCCCTGGAGGCAGTATGTGGCCAAATAGGATGCCACTGCCCAACACTAAGGGTCAGGAAGCAATAATGAAGACTGTGGTACAAAGTCACCCCCAATGTTGTTCAATACATGACCTACATAACCATTCACAGTGACCCTACAGCATTAACCATCTAAACTTTCAAGAGCATGCTCACCTGCCTCTGGACCTGTGCCCAACCTATGCCCCTTAAATGGATGACTGCTGTATTTGGGAAGTCCTCTCTGACACCAAGTCTGAACATCAGAGGTTATACAAATAGTGTGGAGACCAAAACAGACCAGAATGCACAGCCTCTTTTCAGGAGCCATTATAAAGATCCCAAAATTTTGGAACCAGAGTGGTAGGGAGCTTATCTTGGAGTGTGAGAATGTGAAGAGAAGCTGGGATCCAAATAAGAAATATCCTCCAGCTAGGGTACTGAAATGTTGAGAGGAGCACTATTTAAACTATATGATTGTCTAAACACTAAGCTGTTAACCTGAAAATGACACAAAATAAGAGGAGAGAGGGAGAGAGAGAGAGAGAGAGAGAGAATCTGGCATGATGGAAGTGGAGCAGAAGAATATATCACATACCGCCTCCCAGAATCAGACTGGAAATAAAATTAAAGAGAACAATCACCCAAGTTAAATTGAAGGCTACCTGACAAAAGAGGCTTTTAAATAAAGATGGCAAAAAATCCACCCCTAGATTGGTAGGAAGGGAAGGGACATGTTAATGGGGCTGGTTCCACACACACACGTACAACAGGCCAATGCAGCAAGGTGATAAACTGAGGCAGCAGCAGTCTATGGGAGCTTCCCCTTGAGAGGTGTGAAGCCAGGACCACAAACCAAGCTCTCAAGCACAGAAAGCCAGTGCTGGGGTTGGCCCACCACACAACATTCAGTGGTGAAAGGCCATGCGGGGCTCTCTGCTAGGAAGAGATGAAAGCTGCTGGAGAAAAACCCACCATCTTCTTTATCCTTAAAGGAGCAAAGCACAAGTTTTGTGCTTATGGCTACTCACCTTGGACTCAACAAAGGGAGGGCAACCTGGACTGGGGTCATTTGAGGAGAGGCTGGAGGAGGAAGCACTGGGAAGAGACTTTGGGGGCGTAGTTGTGGGATTTGGGGGGTTGGGATATACCTGGGATCCATAGCAGCTGTGATTCTTGAGAAGAGCTAGACCCTCCCAGGGGAAAAGCAATACTTTATTCTGTGGGATACTGCTCTCCCCAACCTCTGGAGTTCCACTTACCACATCCTCTGAAATTTTGTTAATTCCACCCTGTATCTTTATTCTTCTTTGTTGAGCTTTCCTCTGTCTTGGTGTTATGTTTAGGTTTTTTTCTTCTTCTTTCTTTTTTCCCACCCTTCATCTTAACCCTTGCTGAGCAGATAGTAACATAAGCAGATTCAGGGGTTGTCAGAGATTGGTTGTAGGGTGCAGCCAATTCATAAACTTTACTAGGAAATAGACTTGTGATTCCCCCTCAAGAGACAGTCACAGAAACACCCTCCTGGCATTTGACGAACATAAAATAAGGGCTCTGGATGCCTACTAGCAGTCCCTTCTTGCCTAGTACAGGGAAATAATCCTGGACAGACTCAGACTAGTGGCTTGGGTGAGGTGGAACATGCCCACCATCTTCCCTGAGTCTAAAAGGCACCTGTCATTGGAGATTCAAGAAACACAGCCCTGTTTTCACCAGAAGCCCTCTCAAAAACAGTCAAGTCTTTGACTAATCTAAGATTGACAGCAGGCAAGCAAGCAAAGACAGGCAAAGGTGGATCCTAAGGTGACTTGGAATGTTTGCTGACACACCTCTGGAGCCAGTGTTGGTAAAAGCTAGATTTGCAGAGAAGCTTGGCCATCCTGGGAACAGCCAAGCTAGAAGGAATCAGCCACAAATTATGGATCACTTGTAACTCTGAAAAGGCTGCCAAGGGTCAGATGTGGAGAGCACCTCACATTGACATACATGACACTTAGACATCAGAGTAGCCAAAGGGAGAAACGAGCAGGCAAGCATTAAACTCTGCCAAGATGAATCCACTTGGTTATTTTTTCATTAATTTTGCTATTTTTTTCTTTTTCATATTTTCTATTATTTTAAATCTATCTTTCCCTTTTATTTTTGGTACCCTAATTTTTCTTTCATATCTCCTAACATTCTCTTATCTCTGATTACTCCATTGTTCCCTTCTCTCATTTTATTATTTTTGGTAATTTTTCATGTTTTTCTCCTTCAATTCATTACTAGTATTAGTTGTCTTCCCTTTTCTCCTTTCATAATCACTTTACTTTGGTCTTCTCATATTCTTTTTCTTTATTCCTTATCTCCACTATTGCATTTATCTTTCTGCATTTATTATTCATTTTTTATTTTATTGTTGTTATATAACATGCACCTCATTTTTTCCCCCTCTGTGAGCCCCTTCCCCACCCTCCTTATCCACCACCCTTAGTCAATTCCACATGTGGTTCATGTCCATGGGTCATCCATGACAGTGCCTTGACTAAACTGTTCCACTTCTTTGCCTTGCCTCATTCTTCCCCCACCCCAACCCCTCCCCTCTGCATACTGAAAGTGTGTTCGTGTTCCTTGTATTCATATTTCTGGTTCTGTTTTGTTTGCTTTTTTTCTTTGCTGGGTCTTGACCAGGTTTGGAGATTAGGATAATACTGACCTCATAAAAAAGAGTTTGGGAGTCTTCCCTCTTGTTGGATTTTTTGGAATAGTTTGAGGAGGATGAGAGTTAGTTCTTCCCCAAATGTTTGGGAAAACTCACCTGTGTAGCCATCTGGTCCAGGGCTCTTGTGCACTGGGAGTTTTTTGATTACTTCTTCAATTTCACTAGTTGTTATTGGTCTATTCAGGCCTTCTGTTTCTCCTTGATTCAGTTTTGGTAGGTTATACATTTCCAGAAATGTGTACATTTCACCCAGGTTGTCAAATTTCCTGTCATATAGTTGTATGTAGTAATTTCTTACAATCCTTTGTATTTCTGTGGTATTGGTTGTGACTTCTCCTCTGTCATTTCTGATTTTGTTTATTTGGGTCCTCTCTCTTTTTTTCTTGCTGAGTCTGGTTAATGGTTTATCAATCTTGTTTATCGTTTGAAAGAACCAGCTCTCGGCTTGGTTGGTCCTTTGAATTGTGCTTGTAGCCTCTGTTATTTAATTCTGCTCTGATCTTGATAATTTCCTTCCTTCTGCTTGCTCTGGGCTTTCTTTGTTGTTGCTGTTCTAGTTCCTGAAGCTTTATGGGTAGGTTGTTTGTGTGAGTCTCTTCTAGCCTTTTTGGATAGGCCTGTATTGGTATGAATTTCCCCCTGAGGTCTGCCTTCACTGTGCCCATAGGTTTTGGGGTGTTGTGAATCCATTTTCATTTGTTTCAAGATACTTTTTTATTTCTTTTTGATCTCATTATTAAAACATCCCTTCCTTAATAGCATGTTATTCAGGCTCCATAAATTGCACTGTTTTGGGATTTTTTCCTTGAGGTTGGTTTCTAGTTTCAAACCATTATGATCTGAGAAGATGCTTGGTATCATTTCAATTTTCTTGAATTTGTGAAGGCTTGTTTTATGTCCTACCATGTGGCCTATCTTTGAGAATGTTCTGTGTGCATTGCAGAAGAATGTGTATTTTGCTTCTTTGGGGTGAAAATTTTGTATATGTCAGTTAAGTGCATTTCATTTAGAGTGACATTCAATGCTACAATATCCTTGGTAGGTTTTTTTTGTTTGTTTGTTTGTTTGTTTTTTTGTTTGTTTGTTTGTTTGCTTGGGGTTTTTTGCTTAGAAGATCTGTCCATTGTTGACAATGGGGTATTAAAATCCCTTACTATTAGTGTTTTGCTGTCTGTATCCTTCTTGAAGTCCCCCAAGATTTTCCTTATATATTTTGATGTTCCTACATTGACTGTATATATATTTATAAGGGTTATGTCTTCTTGATAGATTGTTCCCTTAAGTATAATGAAATGTCCTTCTTTGTCTCTTTTTATGTCCTTCATTGTGAAACCTGTTTTGTCTGATATAAGTATTGCTACCCAAACCTTTTTTTCATGTCCATTTGCTTGAAATATATTTTTCCATCCCTTCACTTTCAGTCTGTGTCAAACCTCTGTTCTGACGTAGGTCTCTTGAAAACAGCACATATGTGGGTCATGTTTTCTTATCCATTCAGCTACCCTATGTCTTATTGGTGCATTTAATCCATTTATGTTTAAGGTTATTATTGAGAGGTACTTCTTCATTGACATTTTCCCCCTTTGTTCCTATTTTGCTTTGTCTCTCTTTGTTTCTTCATCTTTTTAAAGCAGGCCCTTTAGCATCTCTTGCAGTGCTGGTTTGGTGGAGGTGTATCCTTTTAGTCTTATTTTGTCTGGGAAACTCCTTATTTCTTCTTCCATTTTGAATGAGAGCCTTGCTGGGTAGAATATTCTTGGTTGCAGGCCTTTGTTTTTCATTACTTGGAGTGTTTTATTTCCATTCCCTTTTGGCTTGTATTGTTTCTGTTCAGAAATCATTTGATAGCCTCATTGGAGCTCCCTTATATGTTATTAGCTATTTCTCTCTTGATGATTTCAGGATTCTCTCTTTGTATTTGAAGTTTGCCATTTTAATTATGATGTGTCTTGGAGTAGGCCTGCTTGGGTTCATCTTCATTGGGACCCTCTGTGCTTCCTGAACTTGAGTGACATTTTAACTCATCATGTTAGGGAAGATTTCTATCATTACATTTTCCAACAGGTTTTCTATCCCTTGCTTCTCTTCTCCTTCTGGTTTCACTATGATATGGATATTGTTGCATTTCATGTTGTTTTGTATCTCTTTTAAAACTTCTTGATTCTTTTTCAGTCTTTTTTCATTTTGTTGCAATGTCTGGTTATTATTATTTTTTTAATGTATGGTTGCCTTTCACTTGCCTCCAGCTAAGGAGCTGGCTGGAGACCTGGCTTGCAACCTGGTTATGTGCTCTGACTGGAGAACTGAACCAGTGACCCCTGATTTCACAGGCCAGTGCTGTTCCACTGAGCCACACCAGCCAGGGATATTTTTAACATGTTGTTCTTCAATTCACCTAAAATGGGGAGAAGGAGAAACAGTCCATCACTGAAAAGAAAGGAATAATCCTGAGAAAGATGCTAAATGAAATGGAGGTAAGTAAACTATCAGATATGGAATTCAAAATAATGATGATATAGGTCAGTGAGCTCAGTGAACACTACAAACAACTCCAAGGGAACTACAAAGCACGCAAGGAAAACCACAAGGAACTTACTGAGAACTACCCCAGCATTAAAAAAGGACATAGGAGCTATCAATAAGATCAAGGAGGAAATGAAAAATACTATTTCTGAATTGAAAAATACAACAGAAGGAATCAAAAGCAAGCTAGAGGAAGCAGAGAATCAGATCACTGACCAGGAGGACAATGTATAAAAAATTCTCACACCGTGTAACATAATGAAAACAGACTAAAAAAGAATTAAGACATTTTAAGAGAGCTGCAGGACAATGTGAAACACAATAATATCCAAATCATAGAGATACCAGAAAAGGAAGAGAAGAAGCAAGGGATAGAAAACCTGCTTGAAAAAGTAATAACAGAGAACTTCCCTAACTTAAGGAGAGAAAAAGTCATGCAAGTGCAGAAAGCACAGAGAACTGCAAGGAAGGTGAGCCCAAACAGGCCAACTCCAAGACACATCAAACTTAAAATGGCAAATTTCAAATACAAGGAGAGAATCCTAAAAGCAGCAAGAGAAAAATATCTAATAACATATAAGGAAGCTCTGAAAAGGTTATCGGCTGATTTCTCAACAGAAACACAACAAGCCAGAAGGAAATGGCAAAAAATATTTCAAGCAAAGAAAAACAAAGGCCTACAACCAAGACTCCTTTTCCCCGCAAGGCTTTCTTTCAAAATGGAGGGTGAAATAAGGAGTTTCCCAGACAAAAGAAGGCTAAAATAGTACATCTCCACCAAACCAGCACTGCAAGAGATGCTAAAGGGTGTGATTTTAAAAATATGGGAAACAAGCCCTGGCTGGTGGCTCAGTGGATAAGGCACCAGTCCAAAGGCTGCTGGTTCAATTCCCAGCCAGGGCACATAACCAGGTTACAAGCCAGGTCTCCATTCAGGTCTGTAGCTGGAGGCTGCTGAAAGGCAATCATACATTGATATTTCTCTTCCTTTCTTCCTTCCTCCCTGTCTTTCTCTCTGAAAATAAATAAAATCTTTAAAATATATATGAGAAACAAAAGAGAAACACAGGTACAAAGAGGAAAAATTTCAATGAATAAATACAAGTCAATAATAGCCTTAAATGTAAATGGATTAAGTGCACCAATCAAAAGACAGAGGGTAGCTAAATAGATAAGAAAATGTGACACATATATATGCTGTCTACAAGAAACCAACCTCAGAACAAAAGATCGGCACAGACTAAAAGTGAAGGTATGGAAAAATATATTTCAAGAAAGGGGACATGAAAAAAAAAAAGGCTGGGGTAGGAGTACTTAGACAAAATAGATTTTACAACAAAGGTAATAAAAAGAGACAAAGAAAGACATTTCATAATACTTAAGGCAACATTCCATGAGGAAGATATAACCCTTGTAAACAGATGTGCACCCAACATAGGAGCACCCAAATATATTAGGAAAATCTAGGAGGACTTCAAGAAGGATAGTGGCAGCAACAAGAACATATTGGGGAGAGGGATGGTTTAATACCCAGTTATCAATAATTGAAAGATCTTCCAAACAAAAAAACACCAAGGATATTATGGCATTCTAGATGAAATGGACTTAACTGAAATATACAGAACTTTTCATCCCAAAGAAGCAAAATACACATTCTTTTCAAATGCACATGGAACATTCTCAAAGACAGACCACATGGTTGGACACAAGACAAGCCTCCACAAATTCAAGGAAATTGAAATGATACCAAACATCTCAGATCACAATGGCTTGAAACTAGAAACCAATCTCAAGGGAAAAAACCCAAAATATTCAAATTCGTGGAGCCTGAATAATGTGCTGTTAAGTAGTGAATGGGTTAATAATGAGATCTAAGAAGGAATCAAAAAGTTTCTGGAGACAAATACAAATAAATATACAACAGCTCAAAACTTATGGGACACAGCAAGGACAGCTCTCAGAGGGAAATTCATAGCAATACAGGTCTACCTAAAAGGTTAGAAGAATCTCAAATAAACAACCTAACCATAAAGCTACAAGAACTAGAGGAACAACAATAAACAAAGCCCAGAGTGAGTAGAAGGAAGGAAATAATCAGGATCAGAACAGAATTAAATGATGTAGAGACTAAAAGAACAATTCAAAGAATCAATCAATCCAGGAGCTGGTTCTTTGAAAAGATAAACAAAATCAACAAGGCCTTTAAGAAGACTCATTAAGAAAAACAGAGAGGATGCAAATAAACAAAATCAGAAACTACAAAGAAGAAATCATAACCGATACCACAGGAATAGAAAGGATTGTATGAAATTACTACAAATAACTATATGACAAGAAACTTGACAACCAGGGTAAAATGGACAAATTTCTGAAAACAGATAATCTTCCAAAAGTGAATCAAGAAGAAGCAGATGGCCTGAATAGACCAATAACAACTACTGAAATTGAAGAAGTAATCAGAAAACTACAGCACACAAGAGCCCTGGTTCAGATGGCTACACAGGTGAATTTTACCAAACATTTGGGAAGAACTAATTCCTATCCTTCTCAGCTTATTCCAAAAATCCAAAAAGAGGTAAGACTCCCAAACTTTTTCTATGAGGCCAGTATTATGCTAATTCCAAAACCTGGTCAAGACATGAGAAAGAAAGTAAACTACGGGCCAATATCTCTAATGAATATAGATGCTAAAAGTCTCAACAAAATATTGGCAAACCAGATCCAGCAATACATTAAAAAGATCATACACTATGATCAGGTGGAATTTATTCCAGGGATGAAAGTACAGTATAATACTCACAAATCAATAAACATAATACACCACATAAACAAAATGAAAGATAAAAACCATATGATCGTATCAATATAATGCTGAAAAGGCATTTGATAAAGTACAGCCCTTATTTGTGATTTTAAAAAAAAAACAACACTAAGCAAAGTGGAAATAGAGGGAGCATACCTCAACATAAAGACCATATATGAGAAACTTGCAGCCAACATCATATTCAATGGGCTAAAACTAAAAGTTTTCCCCCTAGATCAGGAATAAGACAAGGCTGTCCACTTTCTCCACTTCTGTTCAACAACATCTTGGAAGTTCAAGCCATAGGGATCAGACAAAGAAAAAAAAAAATGGAATCAAAAGCATCCAAATTAGAATTAGATAAAACTGTCATTATTGTAGATGACATGATAGTGTACATAGAAAACCCTATAGACTCCACAAAAAACTACTTGACCTAATATGCAAATTTAGCAAAATAGCTGGATATAAAGTAAACATTCAGAACTCAAAGGCATTTTTGTATGCCAACAATGAAACATCAAAGATAGAAGCTAGAAAACAAATTCCAGTTACCATAATAATAAGAAAAATAAAGTATTTAGGAATAAACTTAACCAAGGTGGGGAAACACCTGTACTTGGAAAACTACAGAACACTGAAGAAAGAAATTAAGGAAGACACAAATAAATGGAAGCATATACCATGTTCATGGATGGGAAGAATGAACATCATTAAAATGTCCATACACCCAAAGCCATTTATAGATTCAATGCAATCCTTATTAAAATACCAATGACATATTTCACAGATCTAGAAAAAATACTTAAAAATTTATATGGAACAAAAAGCCCACAAATAGCCACAGCAATCTTGAGGAAGAAGAAAAAGTGGTAGGTATCATAATACCTGATATCAAACAATGCCACTGTAATCAAAACAGTCTGGTACTGGCATAAGAATAGACATAAAGATCAAAGGAACACAGTAGAGATCCCAGAAATAAACCAAGGACTAGATTGTCAATATTTGACAAAGGGAAAGGAACATAAAATGGGGTGGAAATAGCCTCTTCATCAAGTGGTGTTGAGAGAACTGGACAGAAACATGCAAAAAAAATGAAACTAGACCACAAACTTACACTGTATACACCAGAATAAACTCAAGATGGATAAAGGACTTAAACATAAGTTGTGCCACCACAAATGTGTTAGAGGAAAATTTCAGGTCTCCTACTCAGAAATATTTTCAATAATATTTCTCCTAGGGTAATGGAAATAAAGAAACAAATAAACAAATAAACAAATGGGACTACATCAAACTGAAAAGTTTCTGCTCAGCTAAAGAAAGCACCAGCAAAATGAAAAGGGAACCAACTATATGGTTAAGCATATTTGCCAATGATACCTCAGATGAGGGTTTGATATCCCAAATATATGAGAACTTACATGACTCAACACTAGGGAGACAGATAGCCCAATTAGAAAATGGGCAAAGGACCTGAACAGACTCTCCTCTGAGGGGGACATACAAAGGGCCCATAGGCATATGAAAGAATGCTCAACATCACTAGCCATCAGAGAGATGCAAATTAAAACCACAATAAAATACCACCTCACACCTGTCAGAATAGCAATCATCAACAAATCAATAAACAACAAGTGTTGGCAAGGATGTGGTGAAAAAGGGAACCCTGGTACACTGTTGGTAGGAATGCAGACTGGTGCAGCCACTCAGGAAAACAGTATGGAGTTTCCTCAAGAAACTAAAAATGGAACATCATTTTGACCCAGCAATTCCACTGCTAGGATTATACCCGAAGAAACTATGCACCCCTATGTTCATAGCAGCGCTATTTACAATAGCTAAGTACTGGAAACAGCCTCAGTGGGTTAATGGATAAAAAACTTTGGTTTAATTACATAATGGAATACTACACAGCAGAAAGAAGGAAAGAAGGACCTCCTATCTTTTGCAACAGCATGGATGGAACTGGAGAGTGTTATGCTAAGTGAAATAAGCCAGTCAATGAAAGACAAATACCATATTATCTCACCTAATACAGGAAACTAATGAACAAAACAAAACAAAAATAAGCAAAATAGAACCAGAGGCATGGAAACAAGGAACAGAGTTTCAGTGTGCGGAAGGGTGGTGGGAGGGGGTGAAAGAGGCAAAGAAGGGGTACAGTTTAGTTAAGGAACTAGTTAGTATAAAAGATCCATGGACATATGGAGATTGTCTGTGGGAGAGGAGATGGGGATGGTAAGGCAGGGGAGAACAATGGCGAAAAATGGGATAAGTGTAATACAACAACAATAAATTAATTTAAAAGAAAATAAAATTTATAAATAAATTTATATGGTTTAAGCACCCCCTAATTTGGGGTACTTTGTTTTAACAGC
The DNA here is from genome assembly GCA_004026585.1 of Noctilio leporinus. NCBI lineage: Eukaryota > Metazoa > Chordata > Mammalia > Chiroptera > Noctilionidae > Noctilio > Noctilio leporinus. The sequence goes on along the minus strand of PVIW01011856.1, from coordinate 3,761 downwards.
CCCAGCAGACTACTACACATGCACACACATATAAGCACAGCCACACAGAGGCCTTAGATCTGTTTTCTGACTTTAGGGAGCTTCAGACCTCTGAGAACTTAAGAACAAATTTGTGAAGAAAATGTATACCATTGGCTCAGGACACTGCTTTCTTTCCCCCTCCCAAACGCTGTGCCATAAATCAGCCTTTGTGATCAATCTGCCTGTGAACAATAATTCCAAAATGAAGGGCTGGCAACACCAGCTGGCAAAGTGGGCATGATACTCACTGCATAGGTCCCCATATATGTGAAGGGTGCCACTGCTTTCACCTTCTTTAAATGAAGTAAAGGCTGACTCTAAAATGAAGGCTAACTCTGAGCCCCCTCCTGTTGGGCTGATAGTAAATTCATAATTGGGACCCTTCCCCTCATTTCCTGAGCCCTTGGGTAGAAGGAAACATTTGGAGAGATCACAGAGCAGCCACTGCTCAAACCCTGAGAGTGCTCTGAGAATGAGGATTCCAGGCATCTTCCCCCTATCCTACCTGGATGAATTAGCCCCTGTGTCAAATGTTTCCTCCTCTTTGTAGCAGATTTCACAGCAATTTTTGTTAGACATTTTTAAGACAGCATTTTTGTTAGACTTTTAAGTCACTCCAGTAACAGAAGGTGAAAGTAGAACAATACTCTAACATCAAGTTTTAAACCTGCATTGAATTTCCTCTCTACAAAACTCTTACCTGCATTTGTTGTATGTCCCATTTAGCAATACTGAGCTAGGAATCATTCTTTATCATCTCCATACATTGAGGTCCAGAGAGACCAGAAGTGACAGAAGTAGAACTAGAATCCAAATTCAAGAGGCCCAGAACTCCCTCCTCTGTGCCTTATTAATAATGAACACTGCAGAGACTATGTTTCCATCTCAGTTATAAACATCAGTGCCCTATAGTTAAGATAATATCACTAGTTTAAAACTGTGTTTTAAACCAAATTATAGCAATATATTGCAAAGTTTAGCATACCATTACAAATATCTCATTGAACCAAGACAGTATGTTTGCAGGGTAAGCAAGCAGATTTTCTGCATAATATAGCAGGGCAGCTGGTAATAGCAGCTGCTAAAATAAAGGATGGGAGGGGGGCTCATTCACAGACAAGTAGTAGATCCTAATGAAATTGCATTTTGGCCCTATCATCATCCTCCTGAAAAAAATACCTCTCAAGGTTTTCCATTTGAATCCTGGGCATATTTATGAAGATCAAAGCAATGGCTTCTTAAAATTAATTATATGAATTTGTAGCTCAACAACACTGAGTGAAAGATGGGTGTTGTACCCCATGCCTTGTTACAGCTGTGCATCACCCATATCAAAAGCCCAGGATGCTAGTGAGAGCATGTTCCCTGGTACAACAACCCCCAAGCATTTGCAACAGAGGTGGAAAGAGTATGAAAGATCAGTCCCCAAAGTTGTGACAGCTTAATTGTATTATAGTACTCAGATAATTCCCATTTATTTGGCTCTTTTCCTCAGAGCAAATGCTGCCCCCCAACCCAAGCATAGCTACTACCAGGAGAATAAAGATTCACAACTTTGATGATTCCTCTCTCTCCCTCTAATACCAGCCCTGCTCAAAAGTCCTGGTAATTGGTCCACGAAGATAAGATTTTTCCTTAGCCTTCGGCATGCTGAGACCCAACAGCAGCTAACTAATTGCAATTAAAATCTGCCACGTGAGTGGAAAAGAATAACGTAAATTAATCAGTACATTAGCAGAATTACATTTGAATGTTCAAATGTGCATTCAATATAGTGGGACATTTTACATTATAAAGCAAAAGTACTTCATTATGAATGCTGATATTTTAATGAGGAAATGTGAGTTTGGTTAAACAGGAGTACAATATAGAAACTTCCTTAAAATTAGCATCAATGATAAATTTTAATTTAAAAAGCAAGTTGTGATCTGTGTAATTCCTGCATATTAATGTGAAAAAACTGCTTGGGGGTGTGGAAACAGTTGAACATCTCATTCTCTGAAGAATTAATAATTTCAGCTGTACTAACTAGCCTTTTATGTAAATCATCAGATAAATCACAGCAATAAATACAGGTTTTAGAACAAAACAGTATGCTTAGCCTTATTCAGTCATCAATTCATGTATACTGAAGCTAGGGGATATGAAAGATTAAACATATCAGGGCAAAAAAACAAAAAGAAAGAAAAAGAGGAGAAGATGTCTTTGATTAGCAGCACGGAAAAAGACTCCAAAGTAAAGGTCCCACCTAATTTTACAGAAATATTGCATATAAAAATCTCTCCATGATAATGTAAATAAAAAAAATGGGTTAGATTTTGTAAAGTTTGTTTTCAAACACACATAGTCAAATCTTAGTAACCAACATAGACAATAGAGTCTTAAAAGTCACTTTATAAAATAATTACTTAGCCCTGGCTGGTAGCACAGTGGGTAAGGTGCGGGCCTGCGAACCCAAAGGTCACAGGTTCAATTCCCCAGCCAGGGCACATAACCAGGTTGCAAGCCAGGTCTCCAGTCAGATCTGTGGCTGGAGGCAGGTGAAAAGCAACCATACATTGATGTCTCTCTCCCTCTCTGCCTCTCTCCCTTCCCCTCTTTCTAAAAATAATGAAATAAAAATCTTTAAAATTTCCACCCACTCCCTATCTAAGCCCCTCTCATATTTTTGCATTAAAATTGCCTTTAAAATATTGATTTTGCTGTTTGAGCAGAAGTTCTTGGTCTGTTCCTTCCTTGGATTTTAGGAGAGTTTTTCTCTTTCAAAAGCAATCTTCCTCCCTAAACAAAAGGCGTCCCTGAGTATAACTACCCTGATTGTTGACTTTCTTTATGACACCAACCTGCCTCAGCTGATTGTAATCCATCTTCTCTCCGATAGTTAGTGCATGACCTCGCACACCACACTTAACAAAAATACCAGCTAACTGCTAACTTATAAGCATAATCACTGGCAATGCTGGATTTTACCTGAACCCAGTGATGAAAGTTAATGAATCCCTTCACTCTCTGTGGCTTACTTACAAAGCACCCCTTTCCTCATGTGACTTAGATATGACTCACAGATGCCCTCCCATCCCTGCCTCTGTTAGCCTATGGCAAAGCCAGACACAGGACCTCCAGTTCTCATTTTTGTCCTCATAAAAGATTAGCTAAATGGATTGTGCCCAATTATATATCATTACGAAATTCTTTTAAACCAAACTTTGATTATGCTTTTCTCCTTCCTCCAGAATCCTAAACTTTGGCCTATCTTTAGCCTGAGTAACAGAGAGAATAGGCTGGCCAAGGGCCAAATATACTCCAACCAAATATCCCATTACTACCCTATACAAGGTGCCTCTAGCCTTGTATACTACTCCCTACAAAAGAAAAATCTTTTGTGACTAACTCTTGAGATACTTACAGACCTTATGGTTACGATGTTCTCTACCCCCACCACACACATACACATACACACAAACACACACACACACACTTCTATAATATCCTTTGGAATAAAGTTTATCTTTACTAAGTACAAATTTGGTTTTTGGTTTGTTTTGTTTAATTTTTATTTATATTTCTCAGAGAGAAGGAAAAGTAGAGAGATAGGGAGGGAAAGAGACATCAATGTATGGTTGCTGAAAAAAAAGATAGCGACAGAGTAGAGAGCAGTGCTGATGGTGTTCTCGAGTACCAAAGCAGCTAGAGGACAAGATAGGGAGCGTGAGACATCTTCAGGACCCTAAGAATTGGAG
>PVIW01011855.1:0-35177 GCA_004026585.1 Noctilio leporinus | reverse complement strand
CCCTTTGTCAAATATGAGTTGACCATAGAGTCCTGGGTTAATTTCTGGGCTCTCTATTCTGTTCCATTGATCTATATGTCTATTCTTATGCCAGTACCATGCTGTTTTGATGACAGTAGCCTTGTAGTATTGTTTGAAGTCCGGTATTGTGATTCCTCCTACCTTGTTCTTCTTTCTCAAGATTGTGGTGGCTATTTGTAGGTGTTTTTGGCTCCATATAAATTTTTGAAGTATTTTTTCTATTTCTGTGAAGTCTGTCATTGGTATTTTAATTGGAATTGCATTGAATCTGTAGATTACTTTGGGTAGTATGGACATTTTAATTATGTTAATTCTTCCCATCCACGAACATGGTATATGCTTCCATTTATTTGTGTCTACCTTGATTTCTTTCTTCATTGTTCTGTAGTTTTCTGAGTGCAGGTCTTTTACCTCCTTAGTTAAGTTGATTCCTAGATACTTTATTTTTCTTGTTGCTATGGTAAATGGGATTTGTTTTTTCACTTCTATTTCTGTTGTTTCATTATTGGTATACAAAAATGCTTTTGATTTCTAGATATTGACTTTATACCCAGCTATTTTGCTAAATTTGCTTATTAGGTCGAGTAAGTTTTTGGTGGAGCCAATTGGGTTTTGTATGTACACTATCATATCATCTGCAAATAATGAGAGTTTGACTTCCCCCTTTCCAATTTGGATACCTTTATCCTTTTTCATCATTTTTTATGAAGTCCAATTTAATATTTTTTTCTAATATAGATTGTGCTTTTTACATCATATCTAATTACTCTTTACCTAATCAGATGTCACAAAGGTTGTCTTCTATGTTCTCTTCTAGAAATCGTAGCTTCACATTTTGATCCATTTTGATTTAATTTTTGTATAGCTAGTGGAGTATACCTTGGGGATCCCTTTTTTCTGCACATGTATATGCAGCTATTCCAGCATCTCTCATTTTCTGGTTAAGTTTATCTTTTTCCACCTTCTCACCGAGTCCCCATGAGTTGCTTTGGTATGTATGGCATAGGTGGGTTACATAGATTGTGGAATATATTGTCTGCTTAAGTTCCTTTCTATTCCTAGTTTAAGCTTTTTTTCCTCTGTAATCACATATGAGATTTAATCTAAGAGATATTTGTTAGGCCTTTATAACTGTATTCCATATTGGAATAGGGAGGAAATTTCTTCACTAGAAAAGGGGCATCTACAAAACCAAAACCAAACAAAACTTACAGCTAACATCACACTTTTACATTACTATACACTTACTCGTAAAGACTGATTGCTTTCCCCAAAGGTCAATCACAAGGTTAAAGCTATAGATTTTCACTATGCCAATTCAATATCATACTAGAAGTCCTAATAAGTTAGTAAGGTAAGAAAAAAAGGCATACTGGTTGGATAGGAAGAAATAAAACTCTCTGTTATGGATGACATGATTGTTTATGTAGAAAATCCATGGAATCTACCAAAATGAAAAAAGAAAGCTCCTACAACTTATAAATGAGTTCATCAGGGTTGCAGGATACAACGTTAAATATACAAATTCATTGTATATATATTTTCTAGCTATAAACATGCTCTTTCCTCTCATGGGGAGACCAGCATAGTGGGAAAGAGATCAGGAAAAGAATTATAAAATGATACAGTAATTGCTTTACAGAGCAGAGGGGTCTCTGGGCTAAGGCCTGCTGTGGACAAAAGGCAGTAAGAACAGGATTGCCAAGGCTCAGAGTCTGATGTCAAGAAGGCAAGCACAATACAAGGGTGGACATGCAAGAAGTGACCAAGGTGGACTTTGTCCTGCTGGCTCACAAAGAACCAGCTTTCTCTATTTTCATGGTTTTTGCAGTCAAGGAATAAGAAATTGAGCATAAGACCCTGAAGGCAGATAACTCCACAGAGCAAAGACTGACTTGCTAATGTGCCCCTGCCTGGTTCATGTGTACTCAGCAAATATTGTTCTTTGAGCTCACATTATATCCCTTTGGCTGCTACCTGCCTGTCAGATTGGGGGTCTGGTGCCCCATTCCTCTCTGTATATGGCTGGCCCTTCCACTGTGGTCTGCCAACTAGCTAGCCTTGAAGTTGAACTTATTCCAGAGCCCAGGAACACTGAGCCCAGGTGCAACAAATATAGTGGCCCTGAGGGACCCACAGATGCTGCCTTTAGAGGGTAGACTGCCTCTTTGTTCTAAGGTACCTACAGCCTCCTTTGGTCTAATGGGTATATAAACCTGCCCCTGCTGTAAGCTATGTGCTCTCCTGCTGTCCTGGGTGAGAATCTTGCATAGGCCTCCTTACCCCCACTAAGGATTTGCCTGGCTTCCTGGTGGTGAGCCTGCTATCACTTAAAATGAAGCATGCCAAATTTCCTAAAGGTTCCACGCAGGTTTTTCTTCATCACCAGGCTAGAGACAGTCTCCCCAAAATCTGAACTTGTAGATCTGCTCAGCCAGCCCCACTGCAGATCTAACACTGCCCTGCCTGGAACAGACCAATTTTCCTTTATGTCTGTTTCTTTAAATTGCAAAGATCTCAGTTCATATTACCTCCTCACTTCCCCAAACCTCTGTTGGGAGCATTCCAGAAGTGAGGTTTGCACAGCCTGATGTTCTGGAAGCATGACTCTCTGTAAATACAGTTTTATTATTAGAAGACAATCAATTTTTAAAATGTCAATTCTGGCCTTTTCATCATGACAGAGTGTAACTCAAGTCTGCTCTTCCTTCATCAGAAACCTTGCAGGCCTCAGCTCTGTGCTGAGGATATGACTTCAAGTGGCAGTTAAGGCCACAGTTGCCCAGAGGATCCAAGGAGATCCAGTGAGTGATGGAACACAACCACCCAATATTTAGGAATATAGATCCTGTGCAGCCTGTCAAGAGAAGACAGAAATCTGTATTTTATGTGAAGTTTCCTGAGTTTTAAATAATATCAAATTAAAAAATTAAAAAATAAGCCCTGGCTGGTGGCTCAGTAGATTGGGTCCGGCCTACAAACCCAAAGGTCGCTGGTTCGATTCCCAGCCAGGGCACATAACTAGGTTGCAAGCCAGGTCTCCAGCCAGGTCTGTAGCTGGAAGCAGGTGAAAGGCAACCATACATTGATGCTTCTTTCTCTCCCTTTCTTCCTCCCTCCCTGCCATACTCTCTAAAAATAATGAATAAAATCCTTTAAAAAATAATTTAAAAAATTTAAAAAAAATTAAAAAATAAAGAACACTGTGAGGGCATAAAATATGCCTGTTATCTGAGTTTACTTTCCTCTCACTTCCCCTACCAGCTGGTTTTTGATCTATGTCATCTCAGTCCTAATATCAGGTTTCAGGTTTTGAACCCTATTGCCAGGAGGAGAGCTGAAATTGCAAAGAACTGAGTCTAGGTCACAAGGGGAGGGCAATGTCTGTGCTGGCATGGCATTCTAAACTATGGATCCTGACAGTTTCAGCTTTACAGCTAATTTGTTTCCTTAGGTTTCTAGTAGGAGGGCTTGCCCTAGTAGGGTGCATGTTCTGCAGCGCTGATACTTAGCAGACAGGTGGGCTGCAGGTGAGGCACCAGAGCATGGTCTGCACCATCACATAGGGCTTGGTTCAAATCCAGATTTCATTGCTTATTGGCCATGAGAGATGGGCAAATCAGTGCCTTTCTGGATTTCATCCGTGAAAAAGGGATGGTCATAAGTCCTATTTCAAAAAAATAAACAATCCAATTAAAAAATGGGCAAAGGACCTGAACAGACACTTCTCCCAAAAAGATAAAACAATGGCCAATAGATATATGAAAATATGCTCAACTTAACTAGCTATTAGGGAAATACAAATCAAAACTACAATGAGATACTACCTCATACCTATTAGAATGGTTATTATAAAAAAGACAAGTGCTGGAGAGGCTGTGAAGAAAAAGGAACCTTTATTCACTGTTGGTGGGAAGGTAAACTGATACAGCCACTATGGAAAACTGTACGGAGGTTCCTCAAAAGATTAAGAATACAGTTACCTTATGTCCTAGCAGTCCTTGTGCAGGGAATCTACCCCCTAAAATTGAAAACATTTATTCACCTATATAATATGCACCCCTATGTGCATTATAGCATTATTCACAGTGGCCAAGACAGATTGGATAAAGTGTCTTTCAATAGATTGGATAAAGATGTGGTACATATATACAATGGAAAAAAAGATGAAATAATGCCATTTTTGACAACATAGATGAACCTTGAAAATATTATGCTAAGCAAAACAAGTCAATCAGGAAAAGGTAAGAACCATAGCATATCACTCATATGTGGGATATAAAACTGAAACTCACAGACACAGACAACAGTATGGTAGCTACCAGAGGGAAAGGGGGTGAGGAGAGTAAAGGGTAAAGAGGACCAAAAGTCCCCTGGTGACAGAAGATAATCTGACTTTGGATGGTGGGCACACAATGCAATGTACTGTACAGGTGATATATCATGGAAGTATTCACTTGAAACCTATATAATCTTATTAATGAATGTCACTGATGAATTTAATTACAAAAATTAAAATAAAGACACCCACAAAAAATTGTTGCCAGGTTGCTTCCATGTCAGCAGCTGGTCCTTCCCCAGCAGGGTCTGGTTCCTTTTATGTGTTAGGCAACTTCCAGGTTTTGACTCATGCAGGATTTATTTCAAGACAGAAGTCCAGGTGAAAGTAAGACTGTTTATCAAAGCTTATGATAAGGAAAACAAAATTTCATGCCTGAGGAAAGGGGCATGAATGTGCTCAAAGGAGAGCAGTGGGCTGGCTTTCTTTGTCCTGAGAGTCTTGTCTATTTTCTTTAAGCAGGAATTTTAGGGAAGGTCCCAGGGAGGATCTCAATATAATATTTATTAAATTTCAAGTGTGTTGTTTAGTAAGCTGATGTATCAAAATGAGCATCTAAAAGATCGCTGGTTAGATCCCCCAGCCAGGGCGCATAACCAGGTTGCAAGTCAGGTCTCCAGCCAGCTCTGTAGCTAGGGGCAGGTGAAAGGCAACCACACATTGATATCTCTCTACCTCTCTCTTTACCCCTCTCTCTGGAAATAATAAATAAAATTAAAAATAAAAAAATAAAAGAAAGTGACTTTTCTTAAAAAAAAGAGCATCTAGGGGATTAAGCTCTGGTTAGTTTCACCTTTATCTTAGATTAGTATGGCTCTAATTGGATTTTTTGTTATCTGCCTCCCTGACTAAGATGATTTAAACCACCTGCTCTGATATATCTTTGGCTAGGGAGGATATGTTTAACCCCCTGCTCTTGGGTATCTTTAGTTAGGGAGGATAGGATCTTGTGATTTATCAGCTGGCTGTTAATTGATCAGCTGTTCAGGTCATTTATTCAGTAATTTATCTCAGTTTTCTCATTCCACTTGGCAAGGAATCTTCCTAGTTTCTTACTAACCTGCTTCAAAGTTATTTATTTCAAATCTCATGGTTGTTTACTTTGTACTCCATTCCAAGAAAGAAAGAAGGAAGGGAGGGAGGGAGGGAGAAGAAAGGAGTAAAAGAAGGAAGAAAGAAAAACACATCATTCAATCATTGACCTTTCTTGAAAATTATCTTAATCTTTTATCAAGTTTCAAGTCTATCTTTAAACCTTGAAATGTTTCTATCTCCTATTTACCTTTATTGAGTCAATTACCTCTTCCCTAACTTGCATGTCAGTACCTTTTTATAAGAAATAAATCTGCTTTTAAATGTTTGACCTTGAGCCTAGAAGATGGAGGAAGGACAAAGGAAAATAAGCACAGGATTAAAAACACTGCAAACCTACACCTGAGGCTGGGGGAGATGCCTCCCATCTCTTTGGTACCTTTGAGTTTTCTTTGTGGACTTTCATCCCCTATGCCAGAGCCATCACGTATGTACTCAAAGCAAAACCCAGCGTTAGCCTGTGGCTGAAAGTGAACACACCAACTTGGAAATCTCTTTTAAGAGTTTGATCCTGCCTGCTGTAGAGGAGGGTTGCCATGGTAACTCTCCAGGGGGCATTTTCAACTAGACAAAAACATTCCGACACATGAAGACAGTTGGTTAAGAAAATATATCTTGACAAATAGTTGGCATTTTAATTTGCCGCAGAGTCAGACACTCTGCCAGCAGCTCTGAGTGACCCTTTGAGTCAAAGAATGCAAGTGATCAAAGTAGTCTGTATTGCCTGTAATCACACTCCAAAGGGGAAGGCAGGGCCAGAAGCCCTTTTGGAAGGTTCTCTGCCTAAATAAAGAGGCCTAGACAGCCAAAGACCCAGTAAGTGCTGTTAAGATCGAAGCCAATGATGTTGATTCCTCCTAAAAGGAAGACCAGCATGCTCTTTATTTACTCTCACACTTGCTTATTTCCCCTTCACATTTCCTCTAAAATTTTCCTGCCTTTCCAGGTTTGTTTTCTCTTGTATTTTGAATTCATTTGCTTATGGAGTTAATCCCAGTGGTGTAACCATGTTTCCTTATCTATTAAGTGGGGATTGTATGGTGGAGGATACTTGTAAACAGTAAATGCAAAGATATCATAAATGGCTTAGTACAAAAAGAGCACAGAGCTATCCAATAAATGCTGGTTTCTCCCCCTCATAACCTCCCTTTTTCTTTGCAGTTTTTGTGTAAAGAGCAATCATAAATTAGAGAGAAATCCAGGATAGGCAAAAGTAGATTTACAGTTGTATGTTAAGCATGGAGTTTATTCTTGTATTATTATTATTATTTATTAATTATTGTATTATTTTTCTATAAACACAACTGTAAAACACCTTTTGCCCTATTGGGTATATATTTTCCTCTATGTCTGTGGATGTCTGGTTATAGTAAAAGAGTTTGATGGTGGTCACTGTTTAAATGGAGAAGATACAATATAAAGGTACAATATCCTAAGAGAGTTGGAACAGGATAGACAGAAATATCAATTAGTAAACAAAATCTTGCTATGACTAATTCTAGTAAATCTAGACTGTTGGAACAGGATAGACAGAAATATCAATTAGTAAACAAAATTTTGCTATGACTAATTCTAGTAAATCTAGACTGTTGAGGGTGATGGTAGAAGCCAGTGAAAAAGCATCCCTAACAGCACTACAGTATGAATGTAATTAATACCACTGTACTGTAGACTTAAAAATGCTTAAGATAGTAAATTTCATGTTACATGTGTTTTGCCAAAATTTCTTTTAAAAAAATGTTACAAGTGATTTCTTGATTTATATTGCAGTTAAAAAATTAATAATACAATTAGTGTAGTAAACTAAGAAATAAATCCACTTAGATTTTTTGTTACTAACAGTTATATTCTTTTTAAAATATATATTTGATTGATAATGCTATTCCAGTTGTCCCAATTTATCCCCCTTTGATCTGCTCCACCTGGTATATGCCATTCCCTCCAGCAATTGCCCTTTAGTTCATGTCCATGGGTCAGGCATATAAGTTCTTTGGCTACACCATTTCCTATACTGTTCTTAACATCCCCTTATTTTGTACCTACCAGTTGGTACTTATTAATCCCTTCAACTTTCCCCCCATTCATCCCCCTTCCCCATCCCAACCAATAACCACCAAAAAGATCTCCATATCTATGATTATGTTTTTGTTCTTCTTGTTTGCTTTATTTTTTTACATTCAATTGTTGATTATTGTGAAGTTATTGCCATTTTAATATTCATAGTTTTGATTTCTTTCTTAAATAAGTTCTTTTAACATTTCATATAATAATGGCTTGGTGATGATGAACTTCTTTAGCTTTATCTTGACTGGGAAACACTTTAGCTTCCCCTCCATTCTAAATGATAGTTTCGCTGGATAGAATATTCTTGGTTGCAAATATTTGCCTTTCATCACTTTGAATACTCCTTGCTAGTCCCTTCTTACCTGCAGTTTCTTTTGAGAAATCAGCTGACAATCTGATGGGAACTCCTTTGTAAGTAACTATCTGTTTTTCTCTTGTTGCTTTTAAGATTCTCCTTTTACGTTTAACCTTTGGCATTTTAATTATAACGTCTCTTGGTGTGGTCCTCCTTGGGTCCAACTTGTTTGGGACTCTCTGTGCTTCTTGAACTTGTATGTGTATTTCTTTAACCAAATTAGGGAAGTTTTTTCATTATTTTTTCAAGTAAGTTTTCGATTTTTTTGCTGTTTTTCCTCTCCTTTGGCACTCCTATGATTTGAATATTGGTACAAAGATGTTCCAGAGGTTCCTTAGCCATTCCTCGATTTTTTTAATTATTTCTTCTTACTGTTCTGATTGAATGTTTTTTATTTCTTCCCTGTGTTCCAAATCGTTGATTTGAATCTCAGCTTCATCCACACCACTGTTGGTTCCCTGCAAATTTTTCTTTATTTCACTTTGTGAAACATTTATTTCTGCTTGTTTTTTAAAAATGTTTTTTAAATGCTGTTGAAGTACCCAGTGAGTTCCTTGAGCATCCTAATAACCAGTGTTTTGAACTCTGCATTCGATAGATTGCTTATCTCTATTTCATTTAGTTCTTTTAATGGGGGTTTGTTCTGTTCTTTTATTTGGGCCACATTTGTGTTCTCATTTTAGCAGCCTACTTGTGCTTGTTTCTATGTATGAGGTCTGTCCCAAAAGTTGAGCTAATTTCAATATAATCAATACAGTTTGTGAGGCTGATACTTTTGGGATAGACCTCGTATTAGGTAGAGCCCCGTTGACTCCCTGTCCTAGTAGCATTGCCTGTTGTAGAAAAGCATACCCATAACTTGGATAGGGCAGAGCTTTAGTTAAGCATAAGGGCAGGGCAACCCATGTGAACCAGGCTGATGGAGTCTCTGATATAGTGTCACTTCTCTGTGGCTCTGTGTGGGGAAGGGCTCAGAAAGGGAACAATGCTGCTGCCTGGCCTCTGGAGTTTTGTCTGGAAGAAAACTGTCTCCAGCACTCACCCTGATGCCAGATACTTCAAATTCTCCCTGGATGCCACTGGTGCCCTTCTAGCTGCTGCCTCAGTGCCAAAGTCCAGAGGTTGTGAGTCTCCATAAGTCCCAAGTCCATCATGGGCCCTTAAAGAGGAGACCCCTGAGAGTCCTGAAGTTTATTCTATGGTCCCAACCCCCACTGTCTTTTTATAGCTAGAAATTATAGGGACTTATCTTCCTGGCACTGGAGCCTAGGCCTGGGTGATCTGGTTTGGGCTTGAGATCCCTCACTCCTGAGGTATCTCTCCCAATTTTTATCCATCACATGTGGGTGTGGGACCACCCATTCCATCTCTCTGCTTTTCCATGTCCCTCCTACCTGTCTGGATCAATGTGGCTTCTTTAATTCCTTTGTTGTCTGACTTCCATACAGCTGGATTTTCTGATGATTCTGGGTGATATTTCTTTTGTAGTTTAGTTGTAATTTTTCTGTGGTAATGTGAAGGGGCAGGCCATGTTTACCCACACCTCCATCTTGATCAGAAACAACAATTATATTCTTAACTTCTTAACTCTGCAAAGAGAGAAAGTGCCACAAATTTCAAAAAATGCCAGTAAGAGTATGAGAAGTTAAATCCAATGATCACAAACCTTTTCCCAAGTCCCTTTGATCTTAAGCACACACACACAGCACTGGGAAGTCTTCAGGCTGCCTTTAAAACTTAGTATTTGAGTTTTCATTTAAATGTCTCCATATTTTACCCCTGAACATAAATTCATCTGCATGGAATCACAAAGTCATTAAGCAACTGTGTCATTGATGTAGTTGGATTTTGTTGGGACTGGAAAAAAATTTGAGGATGTTTGGCTTCTCATTGGTACTAAGGCATTCATTCCAGAGAACACAGATCACTCCTCAAAGAAGGTTGCTTCTCAACCACAGGATGGGCTCCAGTGAGGAGCTATGAGAAGTGCTGTTGTAAAAATGGCTCAAAGGGAGGCTGTATTAAATTACCACTGAAAATGGCAAGTGTAGTAAATTACTTAATGAATATTCCACTTCGGGGTCTGGGCTTTTGTTATTTTAAAATGAAAAATGAAAAAAATAAAAAAGATGCGATTTCAGTGAAACTCTGCTTGATGTTTTTCAAGCCTAGAGTTTCATTCCCAGCTCTACCCCTATAAAAAAGCATGTCAGTCATAGAATTTGGGAGCTGAAAGGAAGAAGAACTTTCTGGGGGAGCTCTGAGCCAAAACTTATGGACAGCTGCTGGCAGTCACAGAGGGGCTTCTGCCCTTTTGGGAATGAATGGAACCAGCAGTATGAGGCCACACTCATGGGCATAAAGGGACAGTAAACACTGACTCTGATAGGGGCAAGGATGAACCTGCTCCCGCCTGCTGGCTCACAGGCTCCATGGAAAAGGAGATGAGGAAATCATATTTCTTAGAGTCCTTATACCTGAATTTTCTGAGTCTAAGGGTTTTGTGGCCATGAGTTTCTGACTCCCATATTACAAGGGGACACATTGTTCCCACTCCAGTCCAAATGTGATGAATGACAGAGACCAACAGAAAGGATTGAAGAACAAGGGGCAAATAGACTATTTTGGAGTTCTCCTGGGTGGTGGAGCCAATGAAAATAACCATGTGATCAGATTCTACAAAGAAAGGTGAGAGCTTTATATACTTGATTTTTGAGTCCTCTCATCAACCTAGTACCGTAAGTACAATTCTGCCCATCCACACAAGTAGAGACTGGCTTCATGTGGGTAACAACTTAGGAGAAGTTAACCCAGATGGTAAAATGGGAGGCCAGGAGGACTTGAGAGCCTTCTCTGCTTCCATCAAACTACAAGCTCCATTCAGCAACTTCAGAGAAGGACCCACAGTGACACAGGAGATAGAAGGTTTTCTAATCAGGTGAAACAAAGTGGGGCTGGAAAGCAGCAATGAAATGCAGTGCTAAAAAAAACAAAACTCAGTTGAGGCCAAGTCCCGGGAACTTTGAGTGCTAGGGTAAGACTTACTGCCTATGTTGAATTATTAATAGGGAGACATTAGGGATGTGTGAGGAAGAAAATGCTGATGTTAGATCATTAGGAAGATTCTTCTGGCTATAACCTGGAGGGCAGCCCAAATGGAAGGACTTTAGGAGAGTATCAGTGGTTTGGCAATGATGTCATCATTGGAAGCATTAGGATTTAGACTGTCTTTGTTTTCTGAGTAGTATACTTTCTCCTTTTTTGCATACATCTCCTTGTGGGAAGAGGCACCATAGTAAGCTGGTCATAAGCTCAACCAAATTCTGCCTCTTTGTAGCTGTGTGAATTGGGGCAAATTATTTTCCCTCTCTAAGCTTAGTTCCATCTTCTATAAAATGGGCATAATAATATGTACCTCATAGGGTTATTGTGAAAGATGTATAAAAATGGATTATTTAACTTATACAGACATATCTATAAATGATGGTCATTATTATCACTATTAGGAATAGATAGTAGCTCTTTGCATTTTTAATACAAGCCGGCCTGACCAGAATCAAAACTATGAAGTAAGTGGAATAAATCTTTGGTCACCTTCTCACTCTAACTCTCCACCTCCAAGCTCCAAAAAGTCATTTAGTGGCAATACCTGCCTGAAATTTAAGGGAACTTAGTAACAGACTTTATCTTAGTATGAAGACTTATACATTTTCTACTGAAGTATTAATGTGTTTAATGATGGGGGCTAGGCTCTGGTGACTTGTTAGTCAAACACTAGTCTGGAGGCTGCTATGAAGGTATTTTGAAGATGCAATTAACACCTGCAACCAACTGACTTTAAACAAAAGATTTCCTCAACTGTGTGGGTGTGCCTCTGCATTAGCCTCCTAGGGCTGCCATAACAAAATACCACAGACTGGGTGGCTTAAACAACAGAAATTTGTTTCCTACAGCCTTAGGGGTTGGAAAGTCCAAGCTTAAGGCACCAACAGGTTTGGTTTCTCCTGAGGCTTCGTTCCTTAGCTTGCAGATAGATGTGTTTTGTGCACCCCTGCCTGGTGTCACTTACTCTTCTTAGAATGACACCAGTCATATTTAATCAGGGCCCCACCCTGTGACTTCATTTAATCTTTATCTCCAAATACAGTCATATTGGGAGTTAGGACATCAATATATGCATTTGACAGGACATAATTCAATCCATTATAGCCTCATCCAATCAGTGGAAAGCCTTAGAGCAAAAATAGGTTTCCTGGAGAAGAAGGAATGCTGACTCAAGGCTATGACAGAAATCCTGCCTGAGCTTCTAGCCTGTCCTACCCTACCTACACATTTTGGACTGGTCAGTCCCCACAGTCAAGTAAGCCAGTTCCTTAAATCAAATCACACACACACATGAACTATATATGGTATATAGTGTATGATATATGATAAAATATATATACAATATATGATATATAATTTGTGGTAATAGCATGCTTGCCTGTCTTCTGGTCTCTCCATCAAGACTCTTAGAGCCATGCTGACCAATAGCTGAAGGCCCAGGACCTGAGGACTCAAGGTACACTCCTGGGAGTGCAATGAGGTTGAAGGGAATTTTGTAGGAAAGGTGGTTTATCCAGTGTAGCTCATTCAATATGTCTTTATTCAGTAGGGACTAGACTTTTGAAAGTGAACCCAGTTTGACTGAGTGGAAAATCTACATTATTATTGTTTCCTCAGATACCATACTTTCTCAGTCTTTGGTGATTTGTCCTTTTTGCCATCTTATTTTGTCCACTGGCCTCATAAATGACCTCAGTTGTGACCCTGAGCTACTTATTAAGTCTGTTAAACACTGAGTTTTCTGTCTCCAGAAATGTTATAGAAATTAAGGGTTTTGCTAGTGAATCACTTATCTGTCTGAATATATTAATTATTGCATGAACCTAGCCTCCAACCCATGACTGGCCACATCACATTCAGGAGAATGTCTCACACCAAAAGAAAGCTTCCATCTGTGTTAGGCACATCAAAACAAGCACTCAAAACCTGAGACTGTATGAAAGTCCTTATATATTTGTATCTGTGGGGATGGGCTAGGTTACATTGCAGTAACCAACAGCTCCCCAAACTCAGTGTATTAAAACAACACCAGTTTTCTTCTTGTTCATGCTACTTATCACAAGGAGCTCCTTTCTGGATTATTCTCATGTTGGAAGACCCAGACTGACAAAACAGCTTCTGTCTGCACTTTTTTTCATGGCTATGAAGAAAGAAATGGACACTTGGGGTCACTCACCTGGTGAATAAATACTCAGCCCAGTAGTGAAGTATGTTTTTCCATACAGTTGGTTCCCTTTTCATTTTGCTGATATTTTCTTTAGCTGAGTATAAATATTTTAGTTTGATGTAGTCCCATTTCTTTATTCTTTCCTTTATTTCCCTTGCCCTAGGAAATATATGATCAGTGAAAATATTGCTGTGTGGGATATCTGAAATTTTACTGCTTATGTTTCCCCTAGCAGTAACATTTATGGTGTCACAGCTTACATTTAAGTCTTTTATCCATCTTAAGTTTATTTTGGTGTATGGTGTAAATTGATGATTAAGTTTTATTTTTTGCATGTGCTAATCTAGACCTCCCAACACCATTTATTAAAGAGGCTACTTTTACTGCTCCTGCCCTCTTTGTCAAATCTTAATTGACCACAGAGACCTGGGTTTATTCGTGGGCTCTCTATTCTGTTCCATTGATCTATGTGTCAGTTCTTATGCCAGTACCAGGTTGTTTTGATTACAGTTGGAATATGGTTTGATATCAGGCATTATGATCCCTCCTACTTTCTCTTCATTCTCAAGATTGCTGAGGCTATTCAGGATCATTTATGGTTCCATATACATTTTTGAAGTATTTGTTCTAGATCTATAAAATATTTTATTTATATTTTAATAAGGATTGTGTTGAATCTACAGATTGCTTTGGGTAGTATGGACATTTTAATGATATAAATTCTTCCCATCCATAAACAGGGTATATAATATATGCTTTCATTTATTTGTATCTTCCTTAATGTCTTTCTTCAGTGTTCTGTAGTTTCTTAGTATAGGCCTTTTACCTCCTTGGTTAAGTTTATTCCTAGAGACTTTATTTTTCTTGTTGCTATACTAAAAGGGTTCCCCCCCTAATTTCTTTTTCTGATATTTGATTGTTTCTGATTATTGACTTTGTATCTTGCTTTTTTTTGCCAAATTCACGTAGTAGGTCAAGTAGTATTTTTCTGGGCCCTATAGGGTTTTTTGTGTACACTATTATATTGTCTGCAAATAATGACAATTTTACTTCCTCCTTTCCAATTTGGATGCCTTTCACTTTTTTCTCATCTGATCACTGTGGCTAGAACTTTCAATATTATGTTGAATAAAAGTGGTGAAAGCAGACACCCTTATCTTGTTCCTGATCTTAAAGGGAAAGCTTTTCATTGAGTATGATGTATGTGTTTCTCATATATGGCTTTCATTATGTTTAAGTATGCTTCCCCTGTTGCTACTTTGCTGAGTGTTTTTTTTTAAATCATAAATGGGTGCTATACTTGATCAAATGTTTATTCAGCATCTATTGATGTGATCATGTGATTTTTGTCTCTTACTTTGTCTATATAGTGTATTATATTTATTGACTTGTGAATATAATAGCATCCTTGCATCCCTGGGATGAATCCCACTTGACCATGGTGTATGATCTTTTTAATGTATTGCTGGATCCAGATTGTCAATATTTTGTTGAGAATTTTAGCATCTATGTTTTAAGTGATATTGGCCTGTAGTTTTCTTTCTTTGTTGTGTCTGTACCTGGTTTTGGAATTAGGATAGTACTGGCCTCATAAAAAAAAGTTTGGGAGTCTTATCTCTTCTTGGATTTTTTGGAATAGTTTGAGAAGGATAGGAATAAGCTATTCTCTCAATGTTTGTTAAAATTTGCCTGTGAAGGTCCTGATTTGCTGAAAACTTTTTGAATACTGCTTCAGTTTTCAACAGTTGCTGTCTGTCTATTTAGGCTTTCTTCTTCTTCTTCTTTATTTAATTTTGGAAAATTATGTGTTCCTAGAAATTTGTTCATTTCTCCCAAGTTGTCAAAGTTCTTGGCATATAGTTGTTCGTAGTAATTTCTTTCAATTCTTTGTATTTCTGTGGTATTGGTTGTGATTTCTCCTCCCTTGTTTCTGATTTTATTTAATTGAGCCTTCTCTCTTTTTTCCTTGAAGAGTCTGGTTAAAGACTTGTCAGTTTTGTCTATCTTTTCAAAGAAACAGCTCCTGGATTTATTGATCCTTTGAATTGTTCTTTTAATCTCCATGTCATTTATATCTGCTTTGATTTTGATTATTTCCTTTCTTATACTTACTCTAGGCTTTGTTTGTTATCCTTTCCTTAGTTTTTGTAGCTGTAGGGTTAGATTGTTTATTTGAATTCTTCCACTCTTTTTAGATAGGCCTGTATTACTAAAAACTTCCCTCTGAGGACTGCCTTCACTGTGTCCCATAGGTTTTAGGCTGTTACATGTTCATATTCATTTGTTTCCAGAAACGTTTTAATTTCTGCCTGGATCTCATTGTTAACCCATTCATTATTTAATAGCATGTTATTCCATCTCCATGACTGTTGCTGAGTTTTTTCCTTGAGGTTGGTTTACAGTTTCAATCTGTTGTGCTCCAAGAAGATTTGTGATATAATTTTAATTTTCTTGAAATTTGTGGAGGTTAGTTTTGTGTCCTACCACGTGGTCTATCTTTGTATGTTCCATATGCATTTGAAAAGAATGCATATTTTGATTCTTTGGGGTGAAAGGTTCTGTCCATATCAAGTAAGTCCATTTGATCTAGAGCATCATTTATTACAAAAGTATTCTTGTTGATTCCTTGTTTGGAAGATTTATCCATTGTTGACAGTGGAGTGTTAGAATTCCCCACTACAAATGTGTTGCTGTCAATATCTTTCTTGAAGTCCTCCATGGTTTTCTTTATATTTTGGGTGCTCCTATGTTGGGTGCATATATGTTTACAAGGGTTGTATCTTCTTGATGGATTGTTTCCTTAAGTATTATGAAATGCCCTTCTTTGTCTCTTTTTATGGCCTTTGTTTTGTAAACTATTTTGTCTAATATAAGTATTGCTGCCTCAGCCTTTTTCTTCATGTCCATTTGTTTGGAATATTTTTTCCATCTCTTCATTTTCAGGCTGTATAGCTCTTTTGTTCACAGGCTGTACACATGCAGGTCATGTTTTCTTATCCATTCAGCTACCCTATGTCTTTTTCTTAGTGCATTTAATCCATTAACATTTAAGATTATTATTCATACATACTTATTGTCATATTTCCCATTTGTACCTATGTTCCCTCCTCTCCTTCTCTTTTTCTTTCTTCATGTTCTTAAATCAGTGCCTTTAGCACATTTTGCAATGCTGGCTTGATAGAGATATAGTTCTTTTATCTTTTTTTGTGTCTGAGCAACACCTTATTTTACTTTCCATTTTAAATGAGAGCCTTGGTGGGTAGAGTGGTCTTGGTTGCAGGCCTTTGCTTTCCATTACTTGGAACATTTAACATTCCATTCTGGCTTATAGTGTTTCTGTTGAGTAATCAGTTAATAGCCTTATCAGACTGCCTTTGTACATTCTTAGCTGCTTTTCCCCTACTGCCTTTAAGATTCCCTCTTTGTGTTTGAATTTTGCCAGATTACTATGTTGTGTCTTGGGGTGGGCCTCTTTGGGTTCATCTTGATAGGAACCCTCTGTGCTTGCATGACTTTTTCCCTCATCAAGTTAGGGAAGTTTTCTGTCATTAATCTGTCAAGTTAAGGTTTTCTATCCCTTGTTCCTTTTCTCCTTCTGTTATCCCTATGTATATTATGTTTCATGTTGTCCTGCAGCCCCCTTAAACCTTCACTATTCTTTCTGAGTCTTTTTTGTTTGTTTTATTTCTCTGTCCAGGAATTTTCTTCTATGTTGTTCTCTAGCTCACTGATGTGATCTCTGCTTTATCTAACCTGCTTTTAGTACCTTCTACTGTGCTCTTCATTTCAGAAATTGTATCCTTCATTTCCTCCTAGCTCTTATTGATAGTTTTTATGCCGTTTTTCATGCTGGTATATTCACAGTAAATTTCTTATAGCTTCCCTGAAGTTTTTTGTAGTTCTCACTGAGCTCATTGAGCATCCTTATAACCATTATTTTGAACTCAATGTCTGATAGTTTGCTTGCTCTTTTTCATTTAGCACTCTTTCTGGGGATTCCCCCTCCCTTTTGATTGGGGGTTGTTTCTTGGTTTAACCATTTTAAATGACTTTCTTGTTTCTTTCTGATTCTTAGATTGACCTGCTTTGACTCCTTGTCTTCATGTTGTGGCATTCTTTGATAGAAGACCTGTAGTATTCAGTGCGGCAGTCTCCTTGATCTCCTGAGCTTGATGCTCTTGGGCTACCCTTTATGCTATTTATGTAGGCTCACTTGTTGTAATTAAGTTTTGGTTGTTGTTGGGGTATTCTTTGGTTGGTCTTTTGCTCTGGCTGGCTGACTGGGAGTCACTCTTCCCACAATGTCTTATATGCTGTTGTATAGGTACTGCTAGAACAAAACCAAAGAGTGCAGAAAAGAAACCCACACTCATAAAAATAGCCACCAACAACAATCACACAATTAATAGCAAATGAGCCAATATTAATAAAGGTGCAAAGATATTAAGACTATTATAAAGAAGAAAAAATGAATATGAGGTGACTAAAAAAAAGAAAAGTGATTTTGAGATGGTTTAAACATAAACATTATATATATATATATATATATATATATATATATATATAGAGAGAGAGAGAGAGAGAGAGAGAGAGAGAAAAAAAAAAAAAAAAAAAAAAAAAAAAAAAAAAAAAAAAAAAAAAAAAAAAAAAAAAAAAAAAAAAAAAAAAAAAAAAAAAAAAAAAAAAAAAAAAAAAAAAAAAAAAAACAAGAAGAAGAAGAAAAATAAAAGGAAAAAATAGGAACCAAATTGGAGAAAAAGATCCTCCACAGCACTATCATTATCAACAACCCATGAACTAAGATTAATATAGGTGGGATGAGAATAAGAGGCGGGGGGGGGATAAAGAAACAAAAGCTTAAGAGATGTCTAGAGGAAAAGAAGTGATTTTGAACTTATAGAAGAAGTAGGAATACTAAGAGTAAGAAATGGAAACAAGGCTGAGACAGGAAAAAATATTCAGATTTAAAACAAAAAAAGAAAGGGCACGAGAAAGGCAAGATAGAATAGGAGAAGGGAAGGGTAAAATTTGAAATTTGAAATATCAAAATAGTGAAGATCTAGGAAGAAAATTGAAGAAATGAAACATCAACCACCATACCACAACCAATAAGCAAAGAGTGATAAGAGGGAAAGTAAATAAAGATACTTAAGGATGGAAAAAAGAATGTGAGATTATAATGATAAGAAAAATGGTTTTGATAGACTAGAGAGGGTAGAAATAATAACAGTGCAGAATGAAAATAAGTTATAGCAAGAGAAAATTGAATTTAATACAAAAATAAGAAGAAACAACATAAAATGTAGTAAAGGAAAGGAAGAGCAAATTATGATATTTAAAATAAACTATAATATAAAAACTAGTGAGTTAATATGCACAAACTTGAAGGACAAGAAATTAATGTTAAAAAGCTATGCTGCCTGGCTGGTGGCTCAGTGGATAGGTGCCAGCCTGCGAACCCAAAGGTTGCTGGTTCCATTCCTAGCCAGAGCACATAACCAGGT
The DNA here is from genome assembly GCA_004026585.1 of Noctilio leporinus. Classification (NCBI taxonomy): domain Eukaryota; kingdom Metazoa; phylum Chordata; class Mammalia; order Chiroptera; family Noctilionidae; genus Noctilio; species Noctilio leporinus. The sequence goes on along the minus strand of PVIW01011855.1, from coordinate 16,530 downwards.
TGCAAGCCAGGTTTCCAGCTAGGTCTGTAGCTGGAGGCAGGTGAAAGGCAACCATACATTGATGTTTTTCTCCCTCTCTGCCTCTCACCTTTCCCCTCTCTCTGAAAAATGATAAGTAAAAAAAATTTAAAAAGCTATGCTGGAGAGAAAATAACGCAAATCATTAAGATGACCATGGTAGAACTCATCTCAGTAGCATATAATGTTTTCCAGTTTCTTCTCTTTCTGGATCTGCCCCTGGTGCTGTCAGATGGTATCCCAGTTCAGGACTTAGCAGCCTGTTCAAGACTACCAGAAATCCACAATCTGTAGCTGTCTCTTTCAATTGTTAATCTAGTCAATCTGTAATCAGCATTCATGTTTAAGCACTACAGGATGGGGCAGAGTAATTTCAGTGGGTGGGGCTATTGGTTCCCCTCAGGCTGATGCCACTTGGAGGGCAGTAGTCTGTCTGAGAAAGATAGCTCTCACAGTGTAAGGGACAACTCAGCATATGGGTCCTATTAGCTGCTCCCTCAGTTCTCTCTCCAAAACCATCATCCCCAAACTCTTTTCAAGTATCTCTCTGCCCCCAACTCTTTTCCAGAGCCCAGAGTAAGTGATTGCAAACAAAATGTTATGTGTTGTCCCTTTAAAAGGCTCCCTGTGACTCCAGCCATCTCTACCTGGTAGGCTGATGCCCCACTGCTTTTCATAGCTGGATGTTATCTGTGTTCCTTTTTGGCTCTGATTCTGTAGGCTGGAGAACTCAGCTTGGTATTTAGACTCCACAGTTCTTAGGAGGAACACCCCCTCACCCCCATCCACTGATATTTCCCTCTGGCATTTCAGCTGCCACCTGTGGGATCTCAGCCAGCCCTCTCATATCTCTTCCACACTCCATACTAGCTGTGTTGAGGTGAAGTGGTTTCTTCTGCCTGTCCGTGGTTATAAGGCTTCTCTCCAGCTACTGTTCAGTTTGTTATTCTAGATGACTTCTCCACAATTTAGTTGTAATTCCAGATTGGTCCTGGAAAGGTTAGTGTAGCTTTCACTTACTCCACAATGAAAATAAAGGTTAAGAAATAAACAGAACTAGATTTTATGCTTCACCCCAGAATACATATTTTATACCTATGTTTCTGTGTATATACTAAAACAAATATTTTATCTTTATTACATGAGGTGCACTTCTGTTTATTTTATTCTATTTGGTTCACCTCTAGTTTTTAATGCTAGTTTTTAACTACTAAACTGATTTCAGAACCCAGTAATGGATCGTGACCTATGGTTTAAGAACACTGTCTTCAACTAATGATAATACCAATATTCTCCCTCGCCTAGATCAGAAAGGCAACTTGAAGTATTTGGCAAAGCCAGTAAGGCAGAGATAGTCCTTCTTCTTGGAAAAGACCTACCGTTTCTGATAAACTATTTGCATTTCAATGGCAAAACTTTTCCTCTAGGAAGTAAAACCAATATGTGATTGCTGGTTAATGTACTGCAGAATTAACCACCCCAAAAGACCAGATGCAACAGTTTGAGGACTGTGTTTGGGGTGGAATAACAGTGTTTCAAAAGTGCCGTCAAAAAAGAAGCAATGGAAATGCTTCACAGAGGCAGCAGGGGGTGAGAATTGCAGGATGGGGGATGCTGAGATGAAAATGGAGCTGGAATAGAGCACCCCATGGGAGAGCAAGTTGTTCCCATGCTACCCCTTGATGCTGGGCAAACTGCATGGAGGGAGCAGCTTATTATTGGCCAGATGACAGACAGGCAGTAGAAACAATCAATAGACAATCAGTGAATGCACCTTTGGTGTCTAAATTACTCAGAATGGTCCTCTCCAGGACATTAGCATTAGCATCACTTTTAAAGTTGAATGTGATGTGTGAAGAACAGTGCAACTCCTGCCCATGTGAATCACACTTTTGTGGTAAGGAAATTAGGCACCTGCTTGGATAGTCTCCCTGCTGCCATTTGAGTTCCCTGTAGGCACCCAAGTTCAGCAAATAGTGACTCCTAGGTAGGCCAGAGCAGGAGCTTACAGGATATTGACTCCCAGGACCCAGCCCATCTAGCACAGTCCTATATGGGCTATTTTGGATGGCCACTACCTTGGGCTTGTCCAAGAAAGTGACCAGAGTGTAGGTTCTGGATGCTTGTGAGAACTCCATTCAAGTCTTGAAAAGAACAGTAAATGGGGTATCTAGAGGTTACAGCTGAAAGAGGTCAGAGCTCTTCTTCTGCCCTGAACTGCAAGAAGGTATAGCAAAGCCTCTGATAAATACCTGGCTGGTAGACAGTATCAGAACCTTTGGCGTGAGCTGCCAGGAAGCTAAGAAGTTGTTTGGGCTCCAGATGGTCTCTCAGTGATGCTGGGACAGCTGAAGTTCCACCTAGTCATAAGGTTGAATTATTGTGGGACAAGGGCATGAATGAGAGAAAATGAGAAAGAATAACTGACAGAATTCTTTTGTTCCTTTTTGAATAATCACTGAAAATTTATAGCCAGAATAATAAAACTTAGGTTTCCAGGTCCCACTTCATTCCAGCACTCTTCTTCTAAGTTAGAGAAGAGAGTTCTGCAACATTTTGGGCACTCTGTGAACCCTGTAGCATCTTATGTGTCCAGGAAAAGATCATCCCCACTTGCAGTTGGTTCATACATATTTAGGGCCTTTCTTTTCCACAGGGTATATAGCAGTACTGAAAAATTAGAAACCTTTTGGCCTCTGAAAGAGTCCACACAAAAGGATCTGCTGAGATGACATGAAACATGTCCCTTTGTCCCCAGTAAATTGATAATGCTTCTTTATTTTATAGATAGAAGGCTATAATATTACAGCTTTGTGTGTGTGTGTATGTGCTTGTGTACACATATGTTTGTTCACAACCTGAAGAGAGAAAACAAACTTCTGAAAAGTATCAGAAAGGAATGAAACAGCCTGTTAAGCAAGTGTTGCCCTATTCAGGAGCCAAATACTACCTTGTAGAGATCAGGTTTTCTCTTATGATGCCCTTTTCTCAACAGCTGAGACTCTTGGTTATTAGCCCATTCTTTTGCTACTAACCTACTTTATATAGAGTACCTATATGTACATTTTAAGGTAGCCCCTAAAACAAAAATAAGGTTTGAGAAGATAAATATGCCATAAAAGCTTTATGAAACAAAGGCAATGTTTCACACTAAGTATATACTTCCTGATAATAACAGAAATTAAGCTGCCATAGATTTTTCCTATCCTATTTGTAAATGTGGCCTGAGGGTAAGAAGCCATGAGCACAACCAATAACTCTAATAATTGAATAATAAATAAGCATCAAGTGGGAGAGCAATGCCAACAGGCTGGAACAGCACTTCTCTGAGACAAATCAAAGAGAAATTATTAGGACAACTCTCTACAGATTTCCTGACCTTCACATTTACCCAGGACATGTGGCTGCAAACAAATACACTCCTAAATGCACATGTAGCACATACCACCAACCTGCTTCAGCCCTAAATGTGCCTGCTGAAAATGTGGTTGTTTTAGTGGGAGCTTAAGACAGCCACTGGCAGCTGCAGAGCAATTGCCTGGAGTACCTGGACTATCACAAAATTAGATGGATCCTGACTTCAGCATCAATCAGCTTCTTTCCCAGGGGGTAAAAAACTGCATGTGTGGTGTGGGGCAAGGAATTAGGTTATTGAGTTGGAAGAATTAACATAATGGAAAGAAATGAGAACTGCACAGAGTATATAAATTCATTGTCATAAATAACTCACTCCTGAAACATTTTTTCTTTTATGATTTCTGGGAGATTTGGCCCAATAATCTGGGGCATGTCTGAGGCTCCAATTAAGTCTAAAGTAAGGTAAAGTGGAACTTGTTTGGGGAAGAAAGACCTATGGGCATGAGAAGGGAAGAAGTAGCTGGTGAATGTGATAAAATTCATAGTTAACACTTTTTGTCAGAGCCCAAGGGAGGGATACTACCTAATTAGAGGGGTAACCACCCTCTCTCAGTAACTTCCACCAGGGATGCCATTGCCACCATTAATAGAAACACCCAGAGCTTGCCCCTGGCCATGCCCGTGTAGACCCTGGGAGAGGGGAAGGGGCATGGGATAAGCAAATTGTTGTATATTTTATTAATATTGTTAGTATGCCCTTTAAAGTAGTGACAGAATACTAGAATAACATTAGAAATGAAAGATATTATCCCTATTTCAGTCCACAATGTAAAACTAAGTGATGAAAAAACAATGCTATGGGTATGCATCTATTGATCTAAGAGTCCTGTGTTCATTTTACATACTTGGCATAGTGTCTTATATACAGGGTGTTTGGTAAAGGTGTGACTGCTGTTTGGAGGAGTAGGAGAAGGAGAAAGAAGAGGAGGAATAGGATGATGATGTTGCCTTGGAATGGTTTGGTTTAATCCTGTCTGTAAAAGGGATGAATTAAATAATCTATACTGTTCCTTATAATCTAAAACCACTTTACTTTCCCATTCAATCCAAAAATTCTATGAGTATTGTATTTTTCAGTGTTGTGTACCTAATAATTAAATAATAAATACCCATGGATTGATTTTACATATCTATTTAGTAGATTGTAAATGGAAAGGCTAAGTCTGTTCCACCATCAGACAGACACCTCATTAACAATGGAGTGCAAAGGGAAATTGACCAGGCAAAATATCAGATGGAGAGGAACAACTTGAATAATGAGCCCTTTTGGATTTCATGGCTAAGCTCACCTTTTCTGCTGGCAGGGGAAGAGGAAGATAGCATCGAAGTGGTGATGTCAGGGATATCAGAGCCAACTTCTTTCTTGAGAAGGGAAAATCACACAATCCATTAAACCATTAAGAGCTTGGAAAATTGGCTTTTGTTTCTGTTAACAAGAACTTCTTGTTCTCTCTGTCAGTAGAAGTGAGTAAAATCTGAGTGTCTTCTGTTTATTCATTCATTCAATGACTTTTCTACTGAACATCTACTAGGTACTGTACATTGTCAATGTCAAGCCAATTGAGGAGCTGTCAGTGCCCTTGGGGAGCTTGCAATCTAGTAAGAGTCTAAGAAGTATTCATATATTACTACTACACAAGGCAGGATAAGGTAAATGCCCCAAGAGAGATGCAGGTAAAAGCCAGCAGGTGCTCCAAGGTGGTACATCTGTGACAAGAAAAGAACCTACCATCTTCATTGTTGTGAATGCCAACTGCTCAGCCTCCTAAAGCTGATCTGACATTGCAAGCATATGAGCAGTATGGTGGCCTTCTTTTTTTTAATGTTAAAAGTTTAATTGGTGGCCTTCTTACCTGCAACCACTTCTCCCCCTAGTGTGGCTCACTACTTATGGGTCTTTAAGAAACAACAACCTTTTTGGCTTTGTGTTCCAGGTTCTAGAAGCGTGAGACTACTTCATGTGTCTTAATATCTGTGCAGCCAGAAGGCTAAATCTCTGATTACAGGTCAACAGTCCAAGAGAAAAAGAGCATACAAGATTAGATGGTAACATTTCTACAGTATCCAACCTGAAAAGTGCTGACTGTTTTCTTGCTTATCTGCACTATGATCTCTCAAGGTGAAACATCTCAGCATTATCAAGTAGTAGCATCATTTCAAGCCCTGACATTATATTCACTAAAAATAATAGATCTCTAAGAACCTAGTATAAAGGAAACATGGACATGGACAACAGGTGGGATTGACTTTGGGGGGAATGGGTGGGTGAGGAGGGGGACAGAGGGGAGCAAAAAGGGGATGGATGTAATACAACAACAATAAAATAAAAAAAAAAAAATAGATCTCATGATCTGCCAAGAGAAAGAAAAATATCAACTGTCCTCATGGAAACCCACACAGATTAAGGTTTCTTAGTTCTACTTTTGTTTATATTCCTAACTTCTGATTTTCACCATTAACCCCAGAAACTTCTTAATGAACTTAGGTTGACAAAGCTCAAAGAAATATAGTCTTTATGATAATATGAGGCCAAGGGCCTCTTATGGAATTAAATGTATGCTTTACCTTGCTCTGGTTCATGATCTAGACCCTTTAGAAAGAGCTATCCAGTGATGGTGTCTGCTAGAATTTTCTTTTTTACAGGAGAGAGAAAATCAATCTCAGAGGTTACCATCAACATTGATATTAAAATACCAATGGAGAAAGAAAGTAACAGAGATGCTATTGAGAATAATTTTCCTCCCCAGATGTCCTAATGGGCCTCAAGAATACAGAGTACTCACCCTTCCAAACAAGGCTGGACAGATTATAAAATAGTAAATAATAACCAAGAAAGGCATTTTTCTCCTTACTTTTAAAATTATACAGATAATCATATGCTCAATGTAGAAAAATAGAAAACACAGATAACTAACAAGAGATAAATCAACTAAAGTCCCTCTACCCAGAAACAATCACTGCAAATAATATTTTGGAATATATCCATTGCTATAGATTGAATATTTGTGTCCCCCCAAAAAAGTCATATGTTGAAAGCTTAATCTTTAATGTGATGATATTTGGGGGTGAGGTCTTTGGGAGGTAATTAGGCCCGGCTCTCAAGAATGGAATTGTTACTGAACAGCAAGCTGGGGTCCCACTTCCTACCATCACCCTTTAAGCAAAATTCTAGGGGCAATTCCAAGTGTCTTTATTCACAAGCAGTTACTTAAGCCTATCAGGTCACAGCTTTAATCACTTAAGCCTATCAATTAAGGCTAAACTCTAACACCTAGATTTGCCAATCTTTTCCCCTGTTAGTTTCTACAGGGTTAGTTTACAGACTAAAGCAACATAATGTACAAAAGCTACACAATTCTGGAAGAATGGCAGGCTTCTGCCTCAGAGTGTGTCCCTTCTAGAACACCGAGAGAATAAACCTGTCACCCTCTGCCAGGCCAGCCCGATCCTAGGCTGTGCTGGGAGTTCCTTCCCATCCAAAATATCATCTGTTGGTAAATGCAGGTAGCTGCAATGCTATCACCTAGGCATCCTTAAGGAAGGAGAAGAAGAGGGTGGGTAGGACATTCCAACCAACTGAGCAACATGGCCATGGCCTTCATCACTTCTTTTTTAAATTCTCACCTGAGGTCATGCGTATTAATTTTTAATGTTTAAAGAGGGGAGAAGGGAGGGAGAAAGGAAGGGAGAAAAACATCAATGTGAGAGAGAAACTTTGATTGGTTGTTTTTCATATGTGCCCCTACTGGGTACCAAACCCATATCCTAGGCATGTGCCCTGACTGGGAATCAAACCTGTGACCTTTCAGTTTATAGGAGGATGCTCCAGCCAACTGAACCACATTGGCCCAGGTCATTACTTTTTCAATGGTTAAATAATAGTCTAGTCTCAGGATGGGGTACAATTTATTTATTCAATTTTTATATATATTTTAGGACAATTAGGTTGCTTGCAACTTTTCACTATTAAAAGTAGGCCCTAATGAATTTCTTTGGTTGCATACTTTTCTGTTATTTTCTTAGGATAAACTTTTTATTGTGAAATTGTACATATACACCTTTGTGACATTTGTTGTATATTTCCAAACTGTACTCTAGGATATTGTACTGATTTACAGTTTTAGCAACAGTGTCTAAGAGAGTCTCTTTCTTCCCTGAAACTCAAGAGACGCACCTTTTCAAATGCTATGTATCATCTTTGCCCTTGGACTTCCAACCAGAACATGGACAAGCTCCTTCCTTGACAGCAGTGAGCAGAAAGATTGGTGTACCATGTGTGTGAATCAGACAAAGAAAGATGGGCAAGCAGCCATGAACTGGAGAAATCACTGAGATGGGCTGTTAAGACATAGTGAAATTTTGCTCAAGAGCAAAATGTCATCCTTAAAGACTAGTAGCTCGTTTTTCTCATTCCTTCTTTTCTGTTTAAAAAGCAACAACACTTTCTATTTATACAGCATTGCCCTTCTAAATAAGTTAGTTTACTCCAACAAGTTTCAGTTTTTAATCCTTTTTCAGATTCAAGTGTAACTGATTCCTCTGTGCTTTCACATAGATTATTGCAGCACATCTTCTTCACTCCCTTGTTAGCACAAGTAAGATTATCTACTTTTCTGCGGGTGAGGGCATTGTCTAAATGGCAGGGTAACATGTTGAATTTCTGGTCCCCAGCCTAGCATGCCCCTTAAATATTTTCCTTTTTCACATAATATTAAAGAAAGTAGAATAAAGATATATTAGCCACAGGATCTGTGGTAGAAATGGCTTTTCTCCCCTTAATTCCTGGTGTCAAGTTAGGTTGTGCTTTTCTTACTTTCTTCTAAAGAAGGGTGCAACATAAATAAAACAAAACTGAAATCTGGTTTCAGTGACTCCACAGTAACTGCATTAATGAAATCCTATCCATTTTGTGAACAACTCTGTGGGTCATGGTTACTAGCTTGAGAGGAGGCACCAATGTCTGGAAAGTGCTCTAGTTGAAAAAATTAATATCCCTGAGCCAATTCCTTAAAATAAATCCTCTCTCTCTCTGCATCCCTCCTGTACTCCCCACCCCCTGTTTCTCCCTTCTCTGGTCACTTTCAAATCCAAGAAGCAAGCACAGGTGAACTCCATTCCTTTCTACTTTTCAAAGACATTTTGAAAGAATAGTACCGTTCTGGACGATGTGCCAAATTCACAATCCAACATTAGGTTAGCCTTAGTGGCAAGCTCTAAGTGGAGAAGCTCTTAAATGGCAAGCCTGGGGTTCAAATCCAGGTATGCCTGACTTTCCTGCTCCCAAATTCAGGCCTTTGACTACACAGTCTTGTTGTAAGAGTGGTTTGGCATTTAAAAAAATATTCAGTCTCAATTAGGGACAAATAGGGCTTTAAATTCTCTTTACCTCTGAGTAGATGAAAACTACCTGGAAACTGTTTCAGCTTCTGAACACATGGAAAGAGGTTCGGTGGGGGAGAGTCTTTCCCTGAACCAGTGAGTCAGAGCTCTTAGTTTCTCTGGATTGAGAATGATTTGGATCTTAACATCTCTTACTGATTAGTTCCGTATCTTTGTCTTCATCTTCGGCTCCCATCCCTTTCCAAGACCTGTCTCATGCAGAGCTGGGTTCCAGCCCTGGTTAAACAACCCCTGACTTAGCTCTTCCCAGACTCCCTGTGGTCCTACAGGGACTGCCTTCCCAGCAGGCAGCCTGTTGACCCCTTAGATGAAAATATCTCTAGCACACTCCCCAGACCAGCTCTTCTCTTTCCCTCTTTACTGGGATATTTCCCTTCCTCCATCTTGTTCCTTTGCAGGTGAAAGGATGTGGAGGCTGAAGCCAAGGGGAGGAAAGGAGGAAGGGGAAAACCAATCCTGTCCCTTTTTTCACAACTTGCCTCTCAAGTCCAGACCACAATAAAAGCATAATAGCATCTTCCAGCCAATAGATGCTGCACTAATTGTCATAGGAAAGTATCAATGTATTTTAATCAAGGGATTAATTAAAGGGAAAATGTATTTAATCAAGGGATTAAAGCTGTGAGAAAGCCCTACCCACTGATGTTTGGAGCCACAGAAGGGAAAATGACAATATGACAAGAAGCGCTGGGTTCCCATTTGGTTCTAGGTAGATTATATGAAAAATGCCATTTGCCTTTCATTGATGATACTTCAAATGTCATGGAAATATCTGATATTTTAGTATTCTTTCCTATTTTCCTAGGAAATATTTACAGAATCATCCTGCCTCTATTTCTACTGTTTCCCTTTCCCCCACCCTCTGTGATGCCAGCAGCAGCTGCTGTTGCCTTGGCAACATTACAGAATATACTTGTTGGTCTTGGACTGTTTACTTCTCCTGTTTTTCATCTAACAGAAGTCAGACTTCATAATTCAGATGATGGCCTTCCTGAACAGTTACACAAGGGTTAATAGAACTTCTTTACCCTTCCCAGAGTTAGAAGGGCTGGGTCATTCCTTTGGATTCTGGTCTTTCACATTGATACCTTAGTAAAATACATGTTTGCTACTAGGAAGACACTCCAACACATTACAATCCAATGAGATCAGTCAGTGTGCTTGTAGAGAACAGAATCTCAACAAATAGTGGCACAGGGCCACAACATGAGAAACACAATAGTGTTTTAAAATAATCTGCTTTTTAAAGGACTGTAGACATAGTTTTACCAATTTATCTGTTTTTATTCCAAAAGGGATATAATGTTATTATAAAATAATATTTGCATCTTTAAACAGATTTGGAAAATACAAAATTATACTTAAAAATTACCAATAATCTTGCTAATGCAGCTACCCATGGAGACATTGTTACTATTTCTGTACATTTCTTCTTTTGTGCTGTATGTTTAAAAAAAAAAAAGATGGATTTGTTTTATAAATAAAATATTAGTCCTAGCTGGTGTGGCTCAATGGATCGAACACAAGACTGCTAACTGAAAGGTTGCAGGTTAGATTCCTAGTCAGGGCACATGCCTAGGTTGCAGACCAGATCCCCATTTAGGGGCATGTGAGAGGCAACAGATCAGTGTTTCTCTTGCACATCAGTGTTTCTCGCCCTCTCTTTCTTCCTTTCTTTCCCTCTTTGAAAATTAAAATATGCCCTGGCTGGTGTGATTCAGTGGATTGACAAGATTTTATTCATTATTTTAAGAGAGAAGGGAAGGGAGAGAGGCAGAGAGGGAGAAAAACATCAATGTATGGTTGCCTTCCACCCGCCTCCAGCTGGGTACCTGGCTGGAGACCTGGCTTGCAACTTGGTTATGTGCCCTGGCTGGAGAATTGAACCAGCAACCTTTGGGTTTGCAGGCTGGTGCCTTATCCACTGTGCTACCAGCCAGGGTACACTCTTTTTCTTTAACTCATCAGTCTCATACCTGTGGGTCCTTTCTCTTAAGCCAATGATACCAACATAATTATTCATTTGCTTCACCAACAACACACACACATCAAATCACCCCAGAAGTTAACGGTTCAAAGCAACTGTAAACATTATACCACGGTTTCTCAGGATCAGCAAATCAGAAGCAACTTAGCTGCACAGCTCTGAGTCAAATATGTTTGCAAGGGCTGCAGTCATCAAAAGGTATAGCTGGGGCTGAAGACCTGCTTCCAAGTGGGTATACTTACATGGCTACTAAGTTGATGCTGAATGTTTACAGAAGACTCAGTTGCTCTTAGAGGGCTGCTAGTGGGTCATCACAGCAATCAGCATGGTTTCTGGCTTTGCCCAAATTGAGTAATTTAAGACAGGAAGGTGTAAATGGCAGTGTTTTTATCTAGTCTCAAAAATCACACATTGTCATGTCTATCAGATTTTGTTATTATAAGGGATTCACACTGGCTCATATTCCAAAGGAGAAGAATTAGCCTCCTCCCATTGAAAGAGAAATATCAAAGAATTTGCAGACATATTTCTTTCTACTTTCTGACTGCAACTTATTTATATTGCAAATATGAAACACATTCATCTCTTCCAAAGACTCCTCAAAAGTCTCAGTCTTTTACAGCATCAGCTTGAAGTTCAGGATCTTGTTACCTACATTAAGGTCAGGTGTAGAGGAGACTAGTGTCCTAGAGTACAGCTCTTGAATACAGTTTCTCACAATCTAAATGCCTATCATTTAAAGAGAGAAGTTATGTGCCCCCCCACATGTATACACACACTTATGCAGTGTTAGGACAAGCATAGCATAGCTATTATGGACAACCCCCCACCCCCCCTCCACATGCATGTCTGCGCGCACACACAAACATTCAAAATAGAGGAAAACAGAAGACACACAGGGACCTCTGACCTACTGCAAAATCCATCAGGGCAAATGTTGAAGGTTCCTTAACTAAAAATGAGTCTTCATAGTGCTTAACTTCAGCCTCTGAGCTCTTGGTTCCACATTCTATGTCATTCATTTTTTTTATGTTATGATTTTTAAAATTGTTTATTCTGTTACAGTTGCACCAAAGTTTTCCCCTTTTGTCCCCCTCCACCCAACCCACCCTTCTCTGCCACAGTCAATCCCATCTCCGTTTACATCATTCTTTTTTTTGCGAAAGGTAGCCCTTATTTTCTGTTAAACAGTTTTCTCAGACTGCTTCCTACCTATAGATGCTTCAGAATCCAAAGGCCTCTTGTCACTTTGTATTGATGCTGCCTCTTCTAATTCATGCAAATGGTACAATATTTCACCAAGTTAATGCTTTAAAAACTTTATGGATCTTCTGTGATCTTGTTGTAGTCTACTCAGACAAAACCATACTCAAAATAAGCCTTCCTTCACCTTGGGCTTGTACTAGCAGTCCTTTCAAGGCCCTTTAATCTTTCATTAATACTCAAGTTCCACCCACTGCCCAATTCCAAAGCCACTCCTAAATTTAGGGTTCTATTCTGGCAGCACCCTACTCCTTGTACAAATTCTGTGTTATTTATTGCTGCACAAAACATCATCCTTAAACTTATTGGCTTAAAGCAACAAAAGCATATATTAAGTCACAGATTCTGTAGGTTAGGAATTTGAGAGCAGCTCAGCTAGATAGTTCTGATGAGGAGTTTCTCATTAAGTTGCAGTAAAACGTTTAGCCAGGGTGGCACTATCTGAAGGCTTGGCAAAGTTTGAAGGATCTACTTCTAAGGTATCTCATTTACATGGCAAGTTGGCAGGAGATGTTAGTTCCTTTCCATACAGGCCTCTCCAGAGGACTAATGGAATGTTCTTGTGGCATGAAGACTAGCCTCAGAGCAAGCAACCCAAGAGAACAATGGAGAAAATACAATTCCTCTTAGGATCTAGCCACAGAAGTCATATATCATCATTTCTACACTTTTCATTAGAAGTAAATCACTAAACCTGGCTCATATTCAAGAAGAAGAGTAGATTCCACTTTGTGAAGGTGATGATATGTTTTTAAAGCACTACTATCAACATTTAACTACTAAAAGTAGTTAAAAATTTAAACTTATTTTTGTCCTTAGAGTATGTATATTTTACTAAGAATTTATGATCATATTACTATGTTCTAGAATCACTTAAAATTGTCGTGTCTGTGTGCCTATGCTACCAATTGAAAAATAGTTAATTTGTCCTATTTTGCTTTTGTCTTTTGGGGATTTCTTTTTAATTTTTATTTTATAACTTTATAAAATAGTTTCAAAGGTTTTTTTTTTGTTTTGTTTTTTGTTTTTTAAGATTTTACTTATTTATTTTTAGAGAGAGAGAAAGAAGGGAGAAGGAAAGGGAGAGAAACATCAATGTGAGAGAAAAACATCAATTGATTGCCTCTCAGGACCAAACCTGCAATCCAGGCATATGCCCTGACCAGGAATTGATCCAACGGCCTTTTGCTTTGTGGGACAATACCCAACCCACTGAGCCACATAGATCAGGGATCGTTTCAAGGCTTTGAAGTCAGACTATAGAAGATTATTCAGAAAAGTTTAGCTTAATTTCTGTCCCTTCCACCCTCTTCCTTCTCTTCCCTATAACTAACTTTGATTTTAGTTTTTAGATTTTTTCTCCAACTTTTAAGTAAATAACAAATGAATATATATCAACTATATATCCCCTTTGTAAAATAAATATTTTCTTAATATGTGTATGATTTGTCACATGTTTTAATTTATTAGAATATCTTGAATTCATTCCATAGCAATATTAGGAAATAATTTTGATTTTTTTAAATGGCTAATAGTTACCATTATATGAGGTCTGTCCAGAAAAAGTCCAGCCATTATTAATATAACAAGAATGGTTTGCAGCAACATCAATAACCTGGCAGCCAGGGAGAGTGGACTGGGATGTGCATGTGTGAACAATGATGACTTCATAGTACTAGTTAGTGGGGGCAGTAGACACTGTTGAGTGAGCATGTGTACAGTGTGGCCATTGCATTAAAAATGACTGAGTGAGTAGAACAATGAATTTGCATCAAATTTTGTGTTAAGCTTAAATATCCCTCTGTGGAAACTAACCAGATGATTCAGAAGGCCACAGATCTGGGCAACTGGTGATTGGCAGCTTCATCCTGACAATGTGCCTGCTCATGCATCATATTTTGTGAAGACTATTTTTTTTGCATAACATTAAATCTCCTAGATGACTCACACCCTCTACAGCCCAGATTTGGTGCCCTGAGACTTCTGGCTTTTCCCAAAACTAAAATCACCTTTAAAAGGGAAGAGATTTCAGGCTGTCCATGAGATTCAGGAAAATACAGTAAGGCAGCTGATGCAATTGGGAGAACTGTGTGAGGTCTCAAGGTGCCTACTTTGAGGGGGACTGAGACATCATTGTCCTTTGTACAATATTTCTTGTACCTTCTTTAATAAATGTCTCTATTCTTCATATTAAATGCCTGGATACCTTCTGGACAGACTTCATAGAGATGTATATAGTTTATTTAATTAGTTCCCTACTGAGGAATAATGTGAAGTGTAAGTTTCTAGTCTTTTACTATTACAAATCATGCTACAATGAACATCTTTATGCATATGTCTTTCTAATTTTTTTCCAGAAAATTATATCTGTGAGATCCACCCATGTTATTGAATTGTTGCATGTTAAAATAGGTCATTTTTTCCATTTTTTGTAGTGTTTAACAAAAAGAGGAAAAAGTAATTTATCCATTTTATTGTTAATAGATACTCAGGTTGTATCCAGTTTTTTTTTTTTTGTTTGTTTGTTTTTTAACAACTGTGAATATAGTTGCTATGAAACTATATTAGAAATACGTTAGGATGAAAATCTTAGACAAGTTTCTTGGTGAGCACATGTTCACATCTGTGTTGGGTATATAGAGTGGACTTTCTGACTTATGGAGTGTTTAGCTTTAGTAGATGCACCCAAACAATTTTCTAAAGTGGGTTCAGCAGTGTATGAGAAGTTTTGTTGTTCCACATCTTCACAAGTACTTTGGGTTGACTTATACGAAAATATTTTTGATGCAAAGATGATAATAGTAATGACATTATCTTCTCATTAAAGTTATTATGAAAGACAGGCATTGGGATGGTCATTTTACCTATATTATTTCATTTAATCTTTAAACTACTTTTCAAGGGAGTTGTTTTACAGGCAACAAAACTAAGCATCAATGAAATTAAATTTGCCCAAAGTAATAGTAAGTAGCAATGTAGGGTCTGAATCCAAATTTGTCTGATTGCCAATCCTAGAGACCTTTCAATCCAGATAAATTATAAACCTGGTTGTCACAGAAGTGAAGGGGGAGCCCTAGGTATCACAGTGTAGCATAAGGGGCTAGTTACGACTATTGTGGAGGGGTCAACTTAGTAGTAAGAGGTAGACACAGCTCTAAATCTCTACTTGAAAGCCAGTTGTGCGACTCTATCTTGGGGACATTAAGCATGCACATCTATTATTAGGTTTGAGCTCCAGACATTTTCTAATAAATGATTATTTTGAGGGTTGATACTGAGAACAGATAATGTGCTTAATATTTTAAAAGACAGTGATGTAGACCAGTTTTGGAATACAGAGTTAGAGCAAGAGGTCAATTCTGGGACTAAGGAAATTAAACCATAATAGCTGATCTGTGACACTATTCTCACCACTGATGTCAATGTGTACTCCTTAGCTCTTCAGCCCTTACTTCTAGGCCAGATCTCTGGGTATTATCAAGAACACTAACCCTTAAACACATAGCAGAAGCCAAGTTCACTCTTATTTATGCCCTCCTCTTGCATGGCCTTGGATGATAGCATGAATATTAGTGGGGAAAAATATTTCATGGAGCTGAAAGAAAAAATCATGCTGCCAAGTAATCTAATCACCCTTCCACCAAGATGCTCATTGCCTCAAGTATTGAGAGGCTATTTTGAATCAGGCAGGCATGTGCTGGCTACTTCTAGATACATCATATTAGTTTTCAAGATGGCCTTAAAAAAAATACATTTCTATTATTCCCTTGTGACAGATGTGGGAACTGAGCTTCAATAAGGTTAAGAAATCTATCTGAGGTTGCACAAAGGGAGAAACAAAAACACAACAGTTTCATTCTTACAAAGGATGAAGAAAAGGGAAGTTTGAATCTTTATGAATTATGAGATGTATTTTTAAGAAATCTATGGGACTATGATCTCATTTCTAGTTTAAAAAAAATAAATCGGAGAGGGAAGATGGTGACAGAGTAGAGAGCAGTGCTGATGGTGTTCTCGAGTACCAAAGCAGCTAGAGGACAGGATAGGGAGCTTGAGACGTCTTCAGGACCCTAGGAATTGGAGTGGTCAGCATTTGGACACAGGGGAGCACAGCCCAGAGGCAGAGAAGGCCGGCAGGACAGTAGGTGGGGCATTCCCGACTGACCGGCGGCAGGCTGAGGTTGGCTATGGGCAGGGGCGGCTCTGCCCAGAGGGGCGCGTTTGACTGAGGCCAGTTCTGGGCTCCCTGGTGACTGGAAGTCTCAACAGTGAGTGCGGGTGGGGAGGGCAAACGCTGTAGGGAATGCAGAATTGAACTCTTGCAGGGGAGGGACTGTGTGAGAGACTCACTCTGGCAACAGAGAGAGGAGGCTCCGCGCGGGGCTACAAGAGGAGGAGAAGAGTCCTGTGGGAAGCCGGAGCCGGGAGCGGGGAGGTGCACCGGC
>PVIW01011854.1:0-35169 GCA_004026585.1 Noctilio leporinus | reverse complement strand
GAGGTTGTTTATCAGCTTCTCTCTCACAAATGCTCCATACATAATAGTCTAAAGGATCTGCATCTGGTGAACTAGGTGGCTAGATTTC
The DNA here is from genome assembly GCA_004026585.1 of Noctilio leporinus. Lineage (NCBI taxonomy): Eukaryota > Metazoa > Chordata > Mammalia > Chiroptera > Noctilionidae > Noctilio > Noctilio leporinus. The sequence goes on along the minus strand of PVIW01011854.1, from coordinate 35,081 downwards.
CTTTGACCAGAATTCAGGAACCTTGACACTAAGAAATTCTTACACCTTTTTGGCATTCTGTGCTGGTGCACCATCTTGTCGGAAGATAAGATGACATCCATTTGTGACTTGCTTCATCCATGGTACAAGCACTTCTCTCAAAATGTCAAGGTAAACATCCTGGATCTTCATTGATGATTTCCCGGATTCTGTGTACAATATCTGGACTTGTGCGATCCTTGAGTACCTTATGCATTTTCCTTGTCAGTGTGATGATATCAGGATCAGCATCATACACCTTCTTCACATTGTCAACTGTATGTAAAGGGATGTTATTGAAGTCCACAATTTCCTTAGCAGCTTATCCTGCACACAGTCCCGAAATTACAGTTGCTCTAACATCACATTCATTAGACATGATAGTTGCTCTCAGAATTTAATAATTTATATCTGAAACAATGTTAAATCATAACCTTAGAAAGTTTTTCAAAATTAATAAGCATAGGAAATAAGGAGATGCAAAATTATTGCCCACTGATTGTACATACCCTGTGTGTGTGTGCGCCACACCAACGATGATGTTAAAAACATCACTATACAATTTCTGTTATCTAGAGATCTAGCTGGAAACTGGTACTTAAATTTTCAGTCCTTCATACTGCTGATATAGATTCTCCTATCTCTTACAACAAAATAATCCATTATGACAAAATAAACTAGTCTCTGAGGCAGGGATATTCATACTTTAGAGAAAAAGGCAGTTTTAGGAAGTATCATAGAATCCCTCACATTCCCATCAATCTAATACTTATTGAAAGCAGATTTTGAACTGCTGCTTCTTTATAATGGTGGTGCATATTATGACACATGATCAAATTAAAGTATTAATAGAACAGTTGTTCTAAGAGAATATTTACCAGACTTTGAGCTGGTAACAGAAATATCAGTCACACTGCTTTCATGTTTCTATCCATCTTCACACAAGTCCATGTTTCAACTCAGTACAAGGTATGACAGGATCCCTTTATTCAAAATTGAAAAGTAAAATTAAACAGCATGCTTGTAATAAGTGTAATTTAGCAGTATTCTCCTAGGTCAGGTAAATGAATTTTCTTCAGTACTTTCACAGATGTTTCAATATCAAGAGATCCACAATTGCTCATTCTGGCTTTCTCAACATCAGTTTTATAAAAGTTTCATACAATGAAATAATGCTTAGGATAAACTGTAGTCATTATGATCTGTAAAACTAGTACAAAGGAAAGTGAAAAAGTGCAGCAAGGCCTAAAATGTGCTGGGTGCAATATAGATAGAAGGGAGACAAAAGACAATTGCATAGAACAGAAGCTTCCCACCTTCTACCTCTTTTATCTGCATTGATAGGCCCCAGGTTGATCTGTTTCCTTAGACAAATATTTGACATGGTCAAAGTCTCACACTTTTACCTCCAATTTTAGGTAGTTACATTTCTATATCTGGTTATGCAAGGCAATGATAAAATGAAATAATGCCTGTTCATTTTTAAGTGAGAAAGGTTTACTTTTTAAAATCAGTATTGTTGCATACCAGGAAATCATTAATTATCTCCATTCATTAGTATCAGTGAGACCAAAACCAAGAGCTTGACCCCAACCATTTGCTTCATGAGATTGCCACCTGGAAGCCCCAATCCACACAGCTTACATCAGCATTCTATTTGTACAGCAGCTACAGCTGTGGCAGCAACTGCTGGTACTGTAATTCCAGCTCATTCTAAAGCCACATTTTCTATTTCCAGAGATTTTGAGTTTATTCTTTACGATTACTCTAACACACTTGGATTTGGTTATTTTTCATTTTCACCCTCTTTCAGCTGCCTGTGTCCCTAAACATGATCTGTGTGTGTGCCTTTGTGAGTACATTCTGATCCACACATCTACATGAGCAAGGCCTCCAGCTCTGATCTGTGACCAATGTATGTGTGCCTGTGTGCATGTCTGTGTACATGTCTGACTCTCATTCACATGCTTTCACTTTCTATTCATCAATCTATCTGCCTCTACATTTCTATCTTTCCAATCTATTTCTCAGTCCTTCTTCCACTCACTCTTTTTCTCTCCCCAGATCGGTCTTCCCCTCCTTTCTCCTTTAGCCCTTCTCTCCAGTCTCTCCACTGTCTTTTTCTAATATTCTATCTTAAAATGAACCAAATAAGACAGAGAAAGATCCTAGTGTTAAGACTTAAGACAGATTGTTCTGCCATTATATCAAACTAAGAAACCTAAAAGCTCACACACTATACACATGTAAAAATGTGAGATAAAATATAAGACATCTTTTTAAATGCTTCCAAAAGTGTGCCAAGTAAGTAAGGAAAATGATCTGAGGCTCTTACCAAGAGAACCAGCTGGGCAGGGGCTAGCCAGCAGTGTGAACTGGGTCTTGGGTTTCAACTAAGGTGATCACACACCTGGTTTACATCTATCATCCTGGCATGATTACTAATTCTAACATCCTACTTAAAACTTTCTTGGAAGTCACTTTATTTTAATGTCCTCCAAGGCAGAAAATAAGTCCTTAGAGTAGAGAGAAGGTAAAAATGATGCTTTTACATACATTTGGAATCCTCAAAGCATAATAATCTTAACAAAAACTGAACTAGAAAGAAAGTTATGAACACAGATGTAAAAGAGGCTGGGCCTGGAAAGTGGAGGAAGCATCTCCCAAACCCCCAGTAACTGGTAACCATTGGTTTGTCTGTTATCCACAATGTGGTTTGGGGACTTCTATTCTACTCCATACATGTAGTTGAAAAAATCCCTGGAAAAGAAATTTACACCATATTAGTCATATGCCAGCAATGTCACAAGGTGCCTAACAAAAATAACTATACTGTCTTCCCTCAGTATCCACGTAAGATGGTTTTAGGGTACCCCAGAACAAAATCCTTGGGTGTGCATGTCCCTTGTATAAAATTGCCTCTCAATATAAACTATACACATCCTGTACAAGAAAGAAGTCTGTATGTTTTCAGTTCAAATGCCACCACTGTAGGCTGAACTACATAGTATTTGTCACCAACAACATAATAATTTTATACCACTTATAAAAATATTTTATTTGATTACGCTGTTAGTTGTCCCAATTTCTTTTCCCTTTGCTCTCCTCCGCCTAGTATCCCCCTCCCTCCAGCAATCCTACCCCGCTTAGTTCACATCCATGTGTCATACATGTAAATAAATTCCTTGGCTTTACATTTTCCTATATTACTCTTAACATCTCCCTGTCTACTCTGCACCAACCAACTATGCTTAAAAATCCCTGTGCCTTTCCCCCTTCTTCCCCTTCCCCATCTCAGATGACAGCCTCCAAATGTTCCCCATATCTTTGATTCTGTTCCCTCTCTGGTTGTTTGCTTAGTTTGTTCTTGTTTGCATTTTTTACATTCTGCTGTTAATAGTTGTGAGTTTAGTGTCTTTAATGTTCATAGTTTTGATCATCTTTTTCTTAAATGAGTCCCTTTAACATTTCATATAATAAGGGCTTGGCAATGAATTAAAAAGTATTATGCTGTACAATGTCATATTATTGCAATGCCATATTTACCACACTTTAGAAAATTTTATGCATTAGAGCAGAAAAATAGTAAATATGTTTCAAAAACATTTCATACTGATTACTTACTCTGAGCTTCTGCTAAAGTTATTCACCATTTTCTCTTCTCCTTGGTTAGATCACTTTTTGAAAATTGTATTTTATTGACTATGTTATTAAAAGTTGTCCCAATTTTTCCTCCTTGGTTCCCTCCACCCAGCAGGCCACTCCAGTTCCACAGGCAACCTCCACAACATTGTTCATGTCTATGAGTCACACTTAGGTTCTTTGACTACTCCATTTCCTATCTTGCACTTTATATCCTCATGTCTAGTCTGTAACTACCTATTTGTAGTTTTTAATCCTCTCACCTCTTCACCCATTCCTCCATACCCACTTCCCATCTAGCTACCATCAAAACGCTCTCTGTATCTATGATTCTGTTCCAGTTCTTGTTTGCTTAGTTTTTCAGATTCTATATACTTTTTTTGTATTGCCATTTTGCTGTTCATAGTTTTTTTCTTTTTGATAAATAAGTCCCTTTAATATTTCATATAATAATGGTCTAGTAATAATGAACTCCTTCAGTTTTCTTCTGGGAAGCTATTGATCTGCCCTTTGATTCTAAATGAGAACTGTAGGTCCCTGCTTTTCATGATTGAGTAATTCTTGCCAATCCCTTCTAGACTGCAAAGTTTCTTTTGAGAGATCAGCAGAAAGTCTTACAGGAATTTCCCTGTACGTAACTAACTGCTTTTCTCCTGCTGCTTTTAAGATTTTATTTTTAATCTTTAGCATTTTAATTATGATATGCCTTAGAATAGGCCTCTTTGCATCCATCTTGTTTAGGACACTATGTGCTTTCTGGATTTGCGTGTCTATCTCCTTTACCAAATTAGGGGAAGTTTTCTTTCATTATATTTTTTAAAGATCTTTTTAATTTTTATTTATTTATTTTTAGAGAACAAGTAAAGAAGGGGAAAGAGAGGGATAGAAACATCAATGTGTGGTTGCCTCTTATACACCTCGAAATGGAGACCTGGCCCACAAAGCAGGCATGTGCCCTGACTGGGAATCAAACCAGTGACCCTTTGGTTCTTAGGCCAGCATTCAATCCACTGAGTCACACCAGCCAGGCCTCTTTTATTACTTTTTAAAATAGATTTCCAATTTCTTGCTCTTTCTTTTCCCCTTCTGGCATCCCTATGATGCTAATGTAGGACCTCCTGAAGTTGACTAGAGACTGTTTACACTATCCTGGTATTTTTTGGATTATTTTTTCTTTGTGTTGTTCTGATTGGCTGTTGTTTTGCTTCCCTGTGTTCCTAATAATTGATTTGATTCTTGATTTCATCTACTCTAATGTTGTTTCCCTATAAACTGTTCTTTATTTTAGTGTATCCTTAATTTCTGACTGGATCTTTTTATGTTGCTGAGGTCCTCAAGTTCCTTGAGCATCTTTACATAACCACTATTTTGAACTCTTTATCTGACAGATTGCTTATCTCCATTTTGTTTAGTTCTTCTTCTGGAATTTTGATCTTCCTTTCATTTAGGCCATATTTGCCTGCCCATTTTGGCAGCCTCCCTGCATTTGTTCCTATATATTAAGTTGAACTGCTATGACTCCCTGTTTTGGAAATGTGGTATAATGTAGTACATGTCCTGCAGGGTCCAGTGTCACAGCCTCCTCTATCCCCAAGCTGGGTATTTGAGGTGCACACTTTGTGTAGGTTGGGTACACACTCCTTATAGTTGAAGCTTGATTGCTATTTCAGGTCAATGAGAGCAATTTATCCAGGCCAGTCGGCTGCAAGGACTGGCTATGACCAATGCCTACCAACCTCTGCTTTTCCTTACTTTCTTTTAATCCTTCAGGAACTGGGAGATGAGTTAACTATATTTATTAAACCTGGTGTGCTGTAACACCTGACTGACACACACACACACACACACACACACACACACACACATACACACACAATATGCAGTACAATGTGAGCCCATGAAGATGTTCACCCAGTATACATCTGATTAATATTGGGGATACTGAGTATCTGTCCACCCCTCAGACTCCAGGCAAGTTATGACAGGAGCAGGCCCTTGAGGGCTAAAAAGGAATAGAAGATAGAATGCACAGTACCATCTTCCCAGACCCTCTATCAGATTGGGAAAAGTTCCAACAAAACACTGAATATTCAACCATATTATTTTTTGAAAACTCCAGAAGCCATAGCCTTGCTTTGCTGAAGCCATGCTGCAATGCCTAGGAGGTTCTGTGGCCTCTGCTCACAGTGCTACCTAGAAGCCCCCACCCAGCTCTGCTTCTCACAGTGCACATGCATTTCTCCATATTCAACTGAGGAATCTCATCTGAGCAAATTTCATCAACTGTATCCTCTTCTAAACAAAAACCTTAATAGTCAGAATAAAACTTCTTTTTAAATAAAATGTTATGGACTGAAAAGAATTTGTCCTGTTACATGTGGGTCAGTTTTAAGGTTGTGAGCTAACTGAAGCAGTTTCTTCTTCTCAGTTTGACTTTGCTGTCCCCTCATACTTCCCTCCCTACCCACCCCACAGATCTACCACTCTTCCGCTCCATTTTCTGTTTTTAATCACAAAGGGCAGAGAGAAGAAGCTATTTTACTTGTTTAGAACTAGATGCAAAGGGGAGTATGAAGGGTCTAGCTAGAAAGGAGCTAGGAGCAGTGGTTCTCCTCAGCCCAGAGCACCGATTCCCTTGAAGGTGCAAACCTTCACCTCCAGGCTAAGGAACACTGAGTTTGAACTTGAGAGCAGATTTCTGGTTCTGCAGGTCTCCTGCACTCTAGACAGTGGAGACTGTGCACAGGGGAGATACTTTGGTATCAGCCTTCACCCCACCCAACCAGAATGCAACTTTGAGGGAAGGGACCTTCTGTCATATTCATTGCAGAATCCCAGGGTCCAGAGCACCTAACATACTTCTGCTGAATGAAGGACGAATGAATGAGTAATACATCTTAAATTCCTGTTCCATCATTAATAACATCCACAATCCAGAACATTTTATAAACTCCGTATGAGCTGGTACAAATAAATTCAAGAAAGAAAATTACAACAAACTGTGACAGCAAAAGTAACATGACACTCTCTTCAACCTTAAGAGAGTAAGGGCCATTTCACCACATTATTCAGTGATCAAGTATACAGCAAATGCAGGGACCTTACCCTCCAAAGCCCACTTCCTCAGCAACCAGCAAGGAGCAGTTTACAGAAACTAACCACTACAAAAACACAAAACACCGCTCTTTCCCTTGTAAAGAGAAAGGTAGGGCTTCCAAATTTTTAAACAAAAAATACATATGTATCATGTCCTACTCTGTGTCTATCCCATCAAAAATAAATAAATAAATAAAGGAAAAGGAAAAAGAGAAATAGATAAACTAGTAAAAATAACAGAGAAAATTTCAGAGAAAATCCAATTCATATTTTTGCATTTATGATTTTCCTGTAAGGGTGCTAAAAAATAAAATCTGAATTTGGATTACAGTAAAACAAATGTACAGGATCCAATATGAAAATGACAAATAGATATGTTTTATGATCTAATTACTACTCAATTCTAGCAAGGCACATCACCCATTAGAAGAAACTGAAAACACTAATAGGCACGAGCCTGCCAGACTGAGTTCTGTCCCCCATCCTATCCCCTGTCCCAAGAAAGAATAGGTAGGGAATCCATGCAACAGAGACCTGTGTATAAAATGACCAAGAGATCTTAGATGCCAAGAGACAAGAACAGGAACACAAGGTAGTCACCACCAAATTTCAGTGATGGGCAACGTCTACAGCAGAAGGGCAAAACTCTAAACACTGAAATCACGGCTATATAATCTGAAAGCATATAAAGAAACTAAATAAACCGAATTTAAAAACTAAGTATTATAAAAGGATATCACATCAAAGATGGAAAAACAGAACATATGATTCAGGACAAATACATTGGGAACAGTATGTAAGAAACCTGGTCAGACAGCTACAGTAAAAAGTAAGTACTAAGGTACAGCTCCCAGGATTTTCAGATGGAAGAGGACAAAAACCACATACTCATACGTGGGATGTAAAACAATACTGTATGCAAACAAAAAGACCAAACTCATAGATACAGACAACGGAATGGTGGTTACCAGAAGGGAAGGGAATAGGGGAAGGAGAAGGTAAAGAAAGGGGTTAAATACATAGTGACAGAAGAGACTAAGTGGCTTCAGGTTGACACGAAGTTGTACACTTGAAATTTATACGTTGTTATTAACCAATGTTACCCCAATAAATTTGATTTTAAAAAAGGAACAGGCAGCCCTGGCTGGTGGCACAGTGCACTGGCCTGCAAACCCAAAGGTCGCTGGTTTGATTCCCAGCTAGGGCAACACAACCAGGTTGCAAGCCAGGTCTCTAGCCAGGTCTGTAGCTGGAGGCAGTTGAAAGGCAACTGCACATTGATGTTTCTCTTCCTCTCTGCCTCTCTCCCTTCCCCTCTCTAAAAATAATAAGTAAAATCTTTAAAAAAAGAAAAAAGGAATAGGCTCACTACTTGAATCAGACAGTATATATGAAGAGATGGCAGAGAAAGCAGAAAAACTCAATTATTTTTTTTTAAATATTTTATTTCATTATTTTTAGAAGGAGGGGAAGGGAGAGAGGCAGAAAGGGAAGAGAGACATCAGTGCACGGCTGCCCCCCACCCGCCTCCAGCCACAAACCTGACCGGAGACCCCATCTGCAACCTGGTTATGTGCCCTGGCTGGGGAATCGAACCTGCGACCTTTGGGTTCACATGCCGGCACCTTATCCACTGTGCTACCAGCCAGGGCTCAATCTCTTTTTATAGCCATTTATATCCTCACAAAATCTGAAGATCACTTTTTCAGTCCCATGTCATTCTAGAGTACTTCTATGATTCAAGGTTGTCAAATTCGAGTCTCAGCTGCAAACGAGATAATCACCTACTGGTATTTTACTGTTTCAGAACTGGCATGTAACATATTTTTAGAAAAAAAGAAAGTCAAATCTAGAATTTAGCTCCTAATTCAAACTGTAACTACAACTTGCCTCTCAAACATTCTGATTTGGGTACAAATAGAAAGAAAGGAAATACCGTGGCCATCAAGGGTCATCTCAGGCCTAAGGAACCGTGAAGCCTAACTAATAATAAAATCTGAGATGCAACTAACTCCCAAGACTGTTCTGAATTTAATCAAGTCTCTTAAGAGGAATGGATAATAGGTAGCCAGATGGACAAGATTTATATTCAGAAAAGCTACATAAGAAGATCCAAATCAACATGCTTCAGGATCCTGCTATCAAAGCTAAATCAATAACAAGGCAATTAGCCTAGCACAACAGACAGTCCTAATTCTGTTCTGTGTTGTTTGAGTACTCTGACTGGTCTGCACTGAAAAAGACAAAGAGAGACAGACAGACCGGCACAGGGACAATGAGAACACAGGAATCGTCTCTCCATAACCATCTGTGGAGTGTGACTTTACAATCCTGAACAAACTGAGACACTGAGGCATGAGGGTAAAATGAGAAAACACTGGGCTATAACATCACAGCAAGGTACCTACAGTCTACCCTTTTAAATAATCATGACTAGAGAAGAAAAATAAGCCCAAATTTTACCAGCGCCTTAAAAGGGTCACTCAGGGTTTCCTGATGTGTTAAACTAATAAACAATGTTTCATAAAATATGCCAGCCATGGGCTCAGTACTAGTCCTGGCTCACCTCCTTTCAACAGCTAGAGTTGGGACAGAGAGCTGACAATTACAGGCTGAGTCCAAGGAATGCTAGGTGTGTCTGAAATGTCAAGGACCCACTGTATACCTGCCCCAGTTTCCTAAGGCCAGTAAGCGGAGGCACCAAGATTCAAGAGGCACCCCAGGCACACTGAGCCCCACAGTGCTGGCTTCGTTACGACGCCTCCCTAAAGAGCATTTTCTCCCAAATGTTTGATAGGAAGTGGAAGCAAGACCCTTAAGTAGGTTCCTTGTGCTGGAAAAGAGAATGGGAAAAATCCACATTTATTTCATTTTTTCTCCTACTGCAACCTGTCAGGTCTGATGAAATTTGATTTTAATGCAAATTTTTTTCTCAGCATTCCAAGAAATCAAGATCAGAAATATATTTCTTTCTATTTTTAATTTTGATTAATCAATATGACTATGTAGAAACCAGGAAATCTCACTTGTTTGCATGATGTAAGGAACTGTCATTTAAGAAGAGAAAAACATCACCAGTAATTAGCTTTGATTTCAGGGACGTTTTCACTTGGTGAAAGAGAAGCTGTTTTCTACCATAATTAGAATGTCCAGGAGTTCATTAAAATGTAGCCCTTCAATAGTTTCTATATTCAGAGGAAGGGTATAGTTCTTTCAGAAAAAGTTTCCAGTAACATCAGGACCTTCTGAAAATTCTCTGAGTAAAAGACCCTTTCCACATGCTATTCTCAGCTGGTCACTCACATCATCCTTTTGAAAAATGAAAGTGATTCAAGGTTTTGTTCTAAGTTACCCAGCCTTCTCCAGAAAGTGCTCACTGGCCTACTCTCATCTGGGCAGAATAGTTTTATGAAAGCCCTCCCAAAAATAATTAAATAAACCAGCTCGGCAAGTAGAGCACCTGAACCAAGCATAGTCACTTCATAAGCACAGCACTTCACATATATCCACTTCTTTCAGGCTTGCCTGGAGCAGGGCTCTGCTGGCTACTACAGGCAAAGGTCAAGGGAAAGCCAACAGGATCATGAAGGACCAGGAGAAGTAAGCATTCAGATTTGAATTTTCCACTGGTCCTTCTTCCTGGTGCTGTGAAGATCTTCCACTGACAGAAACCTTGCTTTCCCCAATTCACAATAGGGTTTTTTGTCCACTTTTTCAAAGAGCAAAGAAGAGTGGAGGCCATGCTTTGCTCTGGTTTGCTCCTGCTTATAGTGCCACAGTTCCTACAGGATTCAAAACCCATTCAAGGTCAACAGTCATTCAGTAAACCTGTACTTAACCAGCTTGACTGAGTCCCTCCTATAGACAGCATGTGGTTCTCCACTGGATGTTCAACATATGCTGGAACAGCTTCTTCACTGAAAGGTATAAAAGCTCCAGGTTGCTGGAGTGTGGAACATGAGCTAAGGCCTCAAACATGGGAGTCACCCAGAGCTGGCTCATATCCCAGCTTAACCACTAAGAATGCTTGCCCTTAGGCAGGATACTTAACTTCTTGTCTCTGATGTTGACAGGAAAAGAGAATGCAGGATTCTAAGCCACACACAGAAAAAGTAAAGTCAGTCAGAAGAAAAAAGTCACATGTGCCACTGAATTCATTATGTTATATATATAATACAGTGTTTCTCAAACTGCAAGTTGAACCATTTAGAAGATTATAAAATGAAGTTAGAGGATCATGACTCATGTTTTTTAAAAATGAAACAAAACAGAAAAGTTTAAATATAATAAATTATATGGAGTCAAGGGTGTTCATGAATTTAAAATACAGATTTGGAGTCAGGTATAAAATGTATTTCCTTCCTGTAAGCCACAGTCAAAAAACTGGAAAGTCACAAGTACATCAATAAAACACCAATATGGATATTACTGGAGAGAATATGCTTAAGTGCAAAAAGCCTTAAATGTACCAGATTTTCCTTCACTTACTGATGAAAATCTTTTAAAAGGTCTAGACACAGGCCCTGGCTGGTGGCACACTGGATCACGCACCAGCCTGCAAAGGTCGCTGGTTCAATTCCCAGCCTGGACACATAACCAGGTTGCAAGCCAGATCTCCAGCCAGGTCCATAGCTAGAGGCAGGTGAAAGGAAACCATACATTGATGTTTCTATCCCCCTCTGCCTCCCTTCCCCTCTCTCTAAAAATAATAAACAAAATCTTTTAAAAAAAAGTCTAGTCACTTCAAAGAAGTAATTAAAATAAACTACCATATGCTGCTCAATTTAGACACCCAATAAGTAGCTTTGGCTAATTCAAATATTAGTATCATTTATCTTCTTATATAGTAATTTTATAGATTGAATCTGAAACTTAAACATTATTAATTCTATTCCTGAAATTGTATGCTAGCGTGCAATTGTACACTAGCAAGCTGATCAGATATACAGATAAGACTTTAAGCCCAAAGATGTTTGTGACTGTATTATTTATAATAGGAAAAAGGAAACAATAAATAAAATAACCTAAATGTACACTAATAAGGAACAAATAAGCAGGAGGCAAATTTACTACATGGGAAATTTTTTAACTACTAAAAATAATAAAAATGTTTTTTATAATATAGAAAGGGCCACATGCAAAACCTAACAAGCTCAGGGTAGGCCAGCATGGCAGCCTTACAACCTCAGAGACCTAAAGTAACCACATAGGATGGTGTGAAATTAAAAACATTCTAACTAATAGCATTCTAACTAATAGACAGTCATGTTCTAAGCTAAAATCCTCCCTGACAAAAGTAAATCTTTACCTTAATTGACCTTGTCAATTGTCTTTGTGCATCTATGATAATATACCTTCGGAATGTCAAATTTCCTTTTTCCAGACCTCTCAAAGCACAAGCACTGCACCAGAGGAAGATCATGAATCTCTACTGTTATGTTAATTGTTGACTATTAACTATCCTGTAACCAATTATGAAAAAGAGGTATGAATTTATCATTTTACTTTTAATCCAGTCTCAAAGGTTCATCCCACCCCTTTGCTTTCTCCTGCCTCCCCATTTATCACCAATGGATTTCATGTAATCCACTTATGTTCTCTCTTTTGATTGCAATATATAAAGCAGGTACTAATGATAAATTGCCATTATCTGGGACATTTTCTCAATCTATTGTGGTTTGCTTTGTAGCAACTGTCTTCACTTAGCCTCAAATTAAAGTCATAAATTTTCTTACAAATTCGGACAATAACAAGTTTAGTGCATTTTTAATTGGAAAAATACTTCTATCTGCCATGCTAAGTAAAAGATAGAGATCCAGGATGGTGACAGACTAGATGGAAGTTACACAACCTCATCCAAGGACAAAACTGAAATTACAACTAAATTATAGAAAAATCATCCTGAATAACCAGCTGAACACAAGATAAAGAGAAGTCTTATAACCAAGGACTTACAGAAGAAACCACACCACCATAACAAGCCTGACTGGAAGTGTGGAGGTGCAAGAGTGCTGGCTGGGCTCCTACAAGTGGCAGCTGAATTATGGGAAGGATTTACAGCAGCCAGAGGGCTCCCTGAGAAGTGTGGGGTCTAAAACACAAGCTGTACTACCCTACCTACAGCTCCAGAACCTGAAAGGAAACCCTAATAACATCCAAATGTGAAAAGCAGGATTTCGGTCTGCCATGGAGATATGGCTAGAGCCACAGACAGCCTCTTAAAGAGCCAACACAGAGAATTTTGTTTTAAGCTACTTACCCTGGGCTTCAACAGAGGACAGACAAAATGGACTAGAGATGTGTGAGAAGAGTATGGGGTTGGTGGCTCTGTGTAAAATGCTGAAGGGTCAGTCAACGGGATGCTTGTCCTGAGTCATTCTCCATACTACAGAAGCCATCTTCAACAAGTAGAGCAATTCTCTCCAAGTGGCATTAGCCTGAGGGGAAGCAACAACAGCCACAGCCATACAATTACTCTGCCCTACCTTTTGGTGCTAAAGCCCTGCTGCTGAAAAGTACAGCTGGAGGCACTTTTAGTGATTAGATCTAACAAAAGCCTGAAAACGGAGGCAAACCTCTGGGAGCTCTTATGAGACTTTAGCTGACCCTCCACCAGGTATAGTCCTGGTAAAACCTGGCCTTGGTGCACAGTCTGAGTTTTTCTTCACACACGTAGGCTCAGCAGAAGGAGTCACATACTGTGGATCACTGATAGCTCCAAACAGATTGCCAAGAGCCAGTCACAGGCAGCATCTGACATAGGACTATGCTAGTTTTTGCAGATTCACTAATACATAAAAATAACACAAAGAGCCCTTGCTGGTGGCACAGTGGATAAGGCGCCAGCCTGCAAACCCAAAGATCACTGGTTCGATTCCCAGCCAGGGCACATAACCAGGTTGCAAGCCAGGTCTCCAGCCAGGTCCATAACTGGAAGCAGGTGAAAGGCAACCATACACTGATGTCTCTCTCCCTCTCTGCTTCTCTCCGTTCCCCTCTCTCTAAAAATAATAAGTAAAATCTTTAAAAATAAATAAATAACACAAAGAGGCAGCCAAAATGGATGACAAAGAAGCAAGCCCAAAATTAAAGAACAGAAGAATTCTCTATAAGAAAAGCTAAAGAAATAGAGGCTAGCAATTTATCAGATATAGAGTTTAAAGTAATGATTATAAGGACACTCAACACCATAAAAAGATATAGAAACCATACTCAAGGACCAGTCAGAAAAAAAGAATGTAATATATAAAATAAGTAATATACTGGAAGGAGTAAACAGTAGGTTAAATGAATTGGAAGATCAAATCAGCAATTTGGAAGATAAGGAAGAACATCTAGGCAAAAATAATAATAATAATAATTAAAAAGTTGTTTAGGAAGCTTCACGATAATATGAAGCATAACATCTGCATTATGGAGATACCAGAAAAAGAGTAAGAGATTGAGAACCTACCTGAAGAAATAATGGCCAAAAACTTCCTTAATTTGGTGAAGGAAAAAGACACACCAAGTCTAAGAAGCACAGAAAACCCAAACAAGATGGTCCCAAAGAGGCCCACACCGAGACACAGTATAATTAAAATGGCAAGGTCTAAATACAATGAGAGAATACTAAAAGCAGAAAAGCAGTTAGTTACCTAAACAGAACTCCTGTAAGACTTTCATCTGATTTCTCTACAAAAACATTTCAGATCAGAAGGTCTTTGCATGAAATATTCAAGGTGATAAAAAGCAAGGACCTGAAATCAAGGCTATCATTTAACATAGAAGGAGAAATAAAGAGAGTTCCAGACAAGAAAAAATCTAAGGGTGTTTGTTACCAACAAACAAGTATTTCAACAAATGTTAAAGGCTTTTTTGAAGAAAAAAATACAAGAAAAACAAAAACACCAACCCTGATCTAATATGGATCAGGTGAATAGGCATCATCCCGCAAAGCAAATGGTCACTGGATTCAATTTCCGTTCAGAGCACATGCCTGAGGTGTTTTCCATGGGAAACATGGAGCATGTGAGAGGCAAATGATTGATGTTTCTCTTGCACATCAATGTTTCTCTCCTCTTTCTCTCCTTTCCCCGCTCTCCAAAACTAAACAAAATTTAAAAGAAAAAGAAAAAGAGAGGAAAATAGTTACAAAATAAAATGGCGATAAAAATGTAGCTAGCAAAAATCATTTTAAATGTAAATGCTTAAATGCTAGACACATTTATTGTAAAAAATACAAGATACAAGAAACATTGTACATAGGACAATGACATCTCAATCCCCTTCGAAGTAGGTACCTTGGGACCTCACACAATTCTCTCAACAGCCATCAGCTGCCCCATTCTGTTTTCCTGAATCTCACTGATGATCTGAAATCTTTTTCCTTTCAAAGATGATTTTAGTTTTGGGAAAACCAGAAGTTATAGGGCACCAAATCTGAGTTGTAGGAGAGCTGAGTCACTTGGGTGATTTGATGTTTCACAAAAAAAAAAACTGTGCACAAGCCTGGCTGGTGGTGCAGTGGATAGGGCACCAGCCTGCTAACCCAAAGGTCGCTGGTTCGATTCCCCAGCCAGGGCACACATGACCAGGTTGCAGGCCAGGTCTCCAGCCAGGTCCGTGGCTGGAGGCAGGTGAAAGGCTGCCATACATTGATGTCTCTCTGCCTCTCTCCCTACCCTTCTCTCTAAAAATAATAAAATCTTAAAAAAAAAAAAAACAACTCTGCACAAGCAGAGCATGAGCAGCCATGTTGGTCATGATGAAGCTGCCAATCACCAGCTGGCCATAGCTGCGGCCTTCCAAATCATTTGACTAGTTCCCATGGAGAAATGTTTAAGCCTAACACAAAATTTGATCCAGATTCATTGCTCTAGTTGCTCATTTTAAACGCAATGGACAAACAGAACACATGCTCACTCAATGGTGTCTAACACCTCCACTGACAAGTACAGTGAAGTTGTCATTGCTCACGCATGCGCACTCTAGTCTACTCTCCTTGGCTGCCAGGCTACATTGACGGTGCGTAAACTGTTCTCATGATATTAACAATGGCTGGACTTTTTGTGGACAGAACTTATATGTGAGTAACCACAGACATTTTACATGCACCACTGCAAAGTATTAACCTGTTTTTCTGACCCAAATTCCAACATACCAAGACCATTTAAACACTCATTCAGCCATTCAACCTTAGTTATCCCTCCCAATTTTTGGTGCTTCAAATTTGAGAGATATTTTAATCATCTTCATCCATGATGAAATTATTTAACAAGTGAGAGCTAAAGAGCACTCTGAAAAACACTCAAGAAATCTGTTCCAGATAAAATGGTAACAACAAGCCCTGGCCAGGTGTCTCAGTTGGCTGGAGCATTATCTCATACACTAGAAGGTTGTGGGTTCAATTCCCTGGTCAGGATACATACTGACCCATCAATGTTTCTCTCTCTTCCCTCCTTTCTCCCTAAAATCAATAAACATATCATTTAGGTAAGGATTTTAAAAAGTTGTAACAACCAAGTGGCATACACTTAATCAGTCAGCAACCCCCTAATCCTCCACCCACCACCATTAATATTTCCAACCAACAAATGTATCTATATTCTCTAAAAGTTCTAAGTCTTCCGCCAAATCTAACAATAGTCAAAGTCATAGATCTCTAGAACAGCAGCAGTAGTGTCACCTGGAACTCCAGAAATGCAAGTTCTTGGGCTCCATTTCAGACTGCCAATGTCAGAAAGAAGCCCATGGGTGAGTTGGATACTGCTTCTGGTGAGAATCAAGCTCCAGAGTGTTCCTTTCATTGTCCTGTTGAGCAACTCTCTCAAAAATGAGCATACATACTTATGCTGATCTCTTCTGTTTGGACCTACGCCTGCTCTTTCATTAGCACTATATTTTCTAAACATCCAAAAACTATTTGCTTAATTAGCCTTTCTAGCACTTTTGCTTGGTAACAAAATCAAGCTGACTAGTCCACAGTGTACAGAACTGTCCTTTCTCCCTTTTAGGAAAATGAGGACATCATTTATCTATTTTCTAACACTTCTTACCTATAATGCATAATGTAGCCCCTGAGCCTCTGAAATAGAATGATTTTTTTAATCTTTTTTTTTTAAGCTTTTATTCATTACTTTTAGAGAGAAGGGAAGAGGGAGGAAGCAAAGGAGAGAAACATCAACGTATGGTTGCCTTTCACCTGCCTGCCGCTACAGACCTGGCTTGCAATCTGGTTATGTGCCCTGGGCTGGGAATTAAACCAGCGACCTTTGGGTTCACAGCCAGTGCCTATTCACTGAGCCAAGGCTAAAATCTCTTTCAATAATTTTTTCCTACAGGGGTTTCACCCTGCCAGTATGGTATGCAACCAGAGCAAGGTCAAAAGTCAGAGAGAATCCAATTGTTTGTTTTATAGCATCTTCCACTTAGCATGTCTCTTTCTTGGTCCTGCTCAAAGTTTGTCTTCAGCATTTGTGGAAGCCTAAGCCTATTTAAGGCTTTAACATTACTATGAATAATGTTAAATTATTCATGAATCTATAGTTTCCTAGAATAACAGAACAAGGTTGTTTTTCTGTGCCATCTGAGTTATGTAGAAGCATCTCAGATAACTCATGTAAAGATAGAATATCTCTATTTATACATTTTATTCATTTAATGTTATTCTATTTTAATGTGAACTCTTCAAAGTGTTTACTATACCATGTCTTTCTTTCCTGGGAATCATCTGTGCATCAGTTTAAGACTTTGTTTTAAACTTTAGAATTATACTTTTCTGTTCCTCATCCTCTCACCACTCTGGCCCAGTCTCCAGAAAGCAAAAATATCAGGCTTTCTTCTGTTTACAGCTATTATTTCCAAGCTGTCTGCTGTTACTTCACAGTGACTCAGACTTCTTGGATACATGTTCCAGCTACCCTGCCTGCAGCTTGCCCTACCTATCTCAAACACCCAGACAGCATCTGTGGTAGCAGCATGCCTTCACCCACAGCCATACTCTTCATGTAGCAGACAACTCTCCGAGGCAAAGGTTCTGAAAAACCAATTAAAGCATTTGCAACTGTCACTGTTATAAACTGGGCATCAGAGCAAGCTCACTGAGATTCAAGTGGGATCATTGTGGCAGGTGCAGGACTAACCTCCATAAAAGCAGATGACTACACAGAGTCCCAGCTCTGACTTGGATTTGGGGCAGAAACTTAATGACTCCAAGTTGTAAGAAACAGCCTAACAGTTCTTGGGGGTAAAACATAGCCTTCGTAATGTAGTTTGTTTCTTTGCCTAATAATAAGTTATTACTTTGGGTAAATTTGATTTGTTTTCATCTTTGTGCTACATCAAGATAAAAGACTAATTCATTACGGGACAATAATGAGCAAAACTAACAACAAGCAAAACAGAACCAAGTATATGAATACAAGGAATAGGCCTTCAGTGGTCAGGGGAAAAGGGGTTGGGGGGAGGGGGGAGGCAGAGGCAAGAAAGGGGAGCAGCTTAGACAAGAACCTAGTATAAAGGAACCATGGACATGGACAACAGTGGGGATTGACTTTGGGGAGAGTGGGTGGTTGGGGAGGGGGACAGAGGGGAGCAAAAAGGGGATGGATGTAATACAACAACAATAAAATTTTAAAAAATAATAATAATAATTCACTATGTTTCCTTTTCTCCATAACTAGAAAATGAGAACAAGAATTAAACAGGGTGATAGAACAAAAGAACACTAAGTGGAGTCATTAATGAAATAATATTTGTGTCTTAGTTTGTTTTAATCAATTTTTAACGGCAGTTTCTTTAAGTCTCTGTTCATTCCACTTTCAACTTACCTGAATAAAGCTGGAGATCTTTTGTACATTTTCCATTCTGAAAAATAAATTTCTCTCAATCTATTACACTACTGTATTGAATTTTAAAATATTTCTGAGAAAGGAAGATGCTTTTGCTTAAAATTAGCCACTCCCTGCCCACTGCCACCCTCCTCCAAAACATCTTTGGAAAATTTAGAATTGATCCTGCTCCTGGCAAAATAAATTTGTCTTATAGCTGTGCAAGGAGGAGGTTAGCAGATAAACATTTAATTTGGAAATAACAGAGCTAGAAGGAAAAAGTATTCTGTGTGGTCCTCTCATGGAACCCTGGGTTTCACTATCACCTTCCAAGCAATGATGATTTAACTAGATAGCTAAATATCACACAAGAACACAACTGTTGTTCTGACATTTACACCTGCCACTGTGCCTCAGCTCGCTTATGCTCTTATTAAACCTGAGACAGAACTATCTCAAGGGCTGTTAGACAAAGCTAAAACACAGCCATCACTGGGGCTGCAAGGCTTGTCACCTGGTGCACCTCGTTATATATAATTCTGTATGCCCTTAAGAGCAGTTCATTTCAGTCAGTGCTCCATAATATATATACACATTTAAAAGTCTCTTTTCTTCTTTACCATCCTCTTCTAGAAATAATAGATCAATGTCACAGTATGCCAATTATTAAAAAGAAAAATACAACAGTCTGGAAATTCATGTTAAGATTTCCAAAGCAACTGTTCCTTACCCCAGTTTGTAACATTAACTATTCCATTCCCAAATGCTTTAGAGATTGCAGAAAAGAAAGGGGTGGGGTCGAGTTACCATCCTGAAGGTAGGAAAAAGACATTCCCTTGCTTTCATGTACTTAAATTCTCTTCATAGAAAATACTATTTAAATAAATATTACATGATTTATATCCTTATTACCCATTATCTAACAACAGATACCTCTGAAAATATCTAATGAAAATTCTTTTGGTTGGGGATCAGGAAAAACTCTTGGTTTTTTAGAAAAAAGAAAATGCTTTCCCAACAAAGCATATTTTTAACCAAGCATAAAAATTATTTCAAGTAATCCAATCAGGACAGTAACTACAAGGGTCTAGAGCACAATGTAAAGTGTCTTCTCCCTCGTGAACTGGTTAATTCAAAGGGACCAACTAAAATGTCCTGGCCATTCACTCTTAACATGAGAAAAAGAGGATGAGAAGGAGGCAACTGTGATACTTCCCCTCAAGGATGAACAGAACCCCCAGCACTGTACCAGAGAGGTTCTGAATATAATGCCTGTTCAATGTCAAATTACCAGGAAAGTTTTTAGCATTTCACAAAGTCCAACAGACTTCCTCTGTAAAATTGCCCAAATCAAATATATGTTCCTGGAAAGAAACTCGAATGTGAAGGAAAGCTATCCTTTGGCTGAAATCAGGTGGGAGGTATTAGGGAACGTCAAAGAGGTCTCAACAATTCAGCTCCAGAGTTTCTGAGTGCCCTTAATTAGAACAATATGCCTGGCCTTCCATTTCAGTATATCATTATCTTTACTGGGCATATGTCCTCAAACACCAATTTGGAGGCTGATCCTATTTTTAGCCAAATATCCTATTTTCAGCCAAACAGTGCCAATTTATAGGAGAAACCTCTCTCAGGGTTCGTAACATAGCACTTGTGGAATTTTATCCCCCGTATTGCATTGAAGGGAACATATTATTGGAATCTGCTAAGTGGAAATCCAGTTACATATTTCCCTGTCAGTACTTTGTAAATAAAAAGAAAATATCTATTGCAAAAGAGATATGACCCATTTTCAACTGAAAATAAAACAAAATAAATTACCCTGTTTTCCTTTGAAATACAATGCTCACACCTAAATTTAAAAATTCTTGCCTTGGATGGGTGGCTCAGTTGGTTGGAGTATCATACACCAAAAGGTTTCCAGTTCAATACTCAGTTAGGGCACATATGTAAGTTGCAGGTTTGATACCCAGTTGGGGTGTTTATATGAGGCAACTAATTGATGTTTCCCTCTCTTCTTCCCTCCCTTCCTCTCCCTCTAAAATCAATAAATATATCTAGGGTTGAGGATTTTTAAAAATTAAATTAGAACATTATTGACTGGTCATGAAAAAACTCACATTTTCAAGCCTAAACATTGTTGACCTATAATGAGTTAACTCATGTTTTCACTTGCACTGGCTTATACAATTTTTAAAATTAAGAGTAATACAGGATTTTTCAAGTTTTCTTCATCATGTTTGATTGTGTCTATTATAAAAATCATCTTTCTAGATATTCTGGGTTTTATCACAATTATAGTACTGCAAACATTTCAAATATGGTGCATCATGACAGTAAAGAATTTTTCTCCTGGAGAAAAACATAGTCAGTAAACTTTTAGATATCCTACGCAGAAATATGTTTACTGATACTTCACCAAGGGCAAAGGAAATCAAAGAACAAATTAACAAATGGGACTATTTCAAATTGAAAAGTTTCTGTTCAGCTAAAGAAAACACTAGCAAAATTCAAAGGGAACCAACTGTATGGGAAAACATAATTGCCAATGATACCTCAGACAAGGGTCTGATCTCCAAAATATATAAAGAACTAATGCAACTCAATACCAGGGAGACAGACAGCCCAATTAAAAAATGGGCAAAGGACCTGAACAGACAACTCACTGAGGAAGATATACAAAGGACCCAGAGCCATATGAAAGAATGCTCAACATCACTAGTCATCAGAGAGATGCAAATTAAAACCACAATAAGATATCACCTCATATCTGTCAGAATGGCAATCATCCACAAATCAACAAACAACAAGTGTTGGCAAGGATGTGAGGCAAAGGGAACCCTCGTGCACTGTTGGTGGGAATGCAGGCTGGTGCAGCCACTGTGGAAAACAGTATGGGGTTTCCTTAAAAAACCAAAAATGGAACTGCCTTTTGATCCACCAATTCCACTACTTGGACTATACCCAAAGAATCCTGAAATACCAATTCATAAGAACCTGTGTACCCCTATGTTCATAGCAGCACTATTTACAATAGCCAAGTGCTGGAAACAGCCTAAGTGCCCATTGGTGGATGATTGGATCAAAAAACTTTGGTACATTTACACAATGGAATTCTATATAGCAGAAAGAAAGAAGGAACTCGTAACCTTTGCAACAACATGGATGGAACTGGAGAGTATTACGCTTAGTGAAATAAGCCAGTCAGTGAAGGACAAAACCGTATGATCTCACCCATTACAGGACAATAATGAACAAAACTAACAACAAGCAAAACAGAACCAAATATATGAATACAGTGAATAGGCCTTCAGTGGGCAGGGGGAAGGGAGTTGTGGGGAGAGGGGAGGCAGAGGCAAGGAAGGGGAGCAGTTTAGACAAGAACCTAGTATAAAGGGACCATGGACATGGACAACAGGTGGGATTGACTTTGGGGGGAATGGGGGGGTGGGGAGGGGGACAGAAGGGAGCAAAAAGGGGATGGATGTAATACAACAACAATAATTTTTTTTTAATAATTTTTCAATGAATTATATGCAGATGTTTTTGCTGATTGTCCAAGTGACTTTAAAGTAAACAGCAGTGATGTAGAAGATAAGTCTGTCAGAAGATAGCTATAAATTGGCTATTAGACCACCAAAATAGCAAAAAAGAAATGTGATAGAATCTGATAATTAAAGGGATTTTGAAGAAAAGTGGACAGAAAGTGACATTAAAATAAACTTGGAGAATTATCCAAGTATCTCTGGGGTAACTGTTAAACTTAGTGATCCACAGAGTATCAGTGAAGTGACAGATTTACTTTTTGATTAGTTTTCTTTTAATTTAACTGCTTCTCAAACCAATTTATACCAACCACAAAATGGGAAAACTTTATGAAACAGCTGCTAAAATGTTACCATGGATGGAAGTTACACCTAGTAATATAAAGAAGTTTCCCAGGTTATTGCTATTGATGGGATACAAAAAAAAATCACATTGGAGCGACTACTGGTCAACAGAACCTCTGCTTATAGCACCCACATTTCCTAAAACTATGACCAAAATGAGGTTCAAGCAAGTCCTTACTTGTTTTCATCAAAGTGGTAATTCACAAGCTACAGCTAATGAAGACAGGCTTTACAAAACTAGACCCCTTTTGGATTACTTTATTCCAAAATTTCAGTCTAACCAGCAGTTATCCCTAGATGAAGTGATGATACCATATAGATGGGGAGTATCAACTTCAGAACACGTAATCTGTCAAAGGTAACAAAATAAGGAATTTTAGTGAGAATGCTTTGTGAAAGTGAGACTGGCTACATTTGCAATTTCAAAATTATTTGGATGAAAGCAAAAAGCTACAATTAACTATATTATCCATCTTAAGAGCCATATCTTTATTCTTGACATCATGTTTACCAGGATAATTACTGTAACAGCATGCCTGCAGCTGAAATATTGAAAAAGAAAACAGCGGTCTTTGATAATGTAAGGAAGAACCATGGCTTGCCAAAAGAACTGAAAGAAAACTCAAAGAATCTTTGGAGAGGGAAAATGACATTCTTATCATGTGGAAAGACCAAAGAAAGGCTAGTGCATATGATCTCAACTATTCACGATGCTTTTAAGAAATCCACTGTAAAGAGAAAGGGAATTCCATGGATGACATAGTTACTAAAGCCATGTACATACTACATTACAACAAATTCATGAAAGGGGTCAATCAAGTAGACCAGTATTTGGCGAACAGCAGTGTCTTACAAAAAGTTTAAAATGGTATAAAAAAGTAGCATCCTTTTTTATCAATTGTGCTGTATTTAATGCATTCAAAATTTACTCTTAACTACAATTTACAAAATAAGATGAGATAAATAATTTCTACTAAAAGTTGCTATGGAATGGATAACATGATTTGAAGGAATGTAGCACAGAACATGACACTTCTGGTACCTCTAAAAGAGCTCCTTATGTAAACTCACCTTTCAGGCTTTCAGGAAAACTAAAAGACTATGTTTTTAAAAAACAGTCACTGGCATGAAAAGAATCCCACTAGAACATGTAGACTATGCTCTTCAAAAGGAAAGCACAGCAAAACAAGATATATTTGCAAAACCTATTGTGCACAATTGCATGCAGGTGAATGCTCTACAGTTTATCATACCAAAAAACATTATTAAAAGTTATATAGAAGATATGTACAGTTTCATTTCTATACATTATGTATAAAGTACGTTGAAGTTTATTTAGATTGTTTCATTTCCATATTCAATTATGAAAAAATAGCCAGTGACACTGGATAGCTTTTGTATAAAACTGCTGGTCAACAATGCGTTAAAATAGCATGCTTCCTATGTTGATCCATACGGGCAGGCAGGCAGGCTTCAACCTGAGGTCTTATAGCCAACCTCTCACCACTTCTGATAATCCAGTGCCCAAATTCAATTGTGAAGCAGGAGACTTCCAGGAAGGCGCCACCAGCCCTTTTCCCCCATATCCCAGGAACCCTGAGCATGGACAGACAAGCAGGCATCTCTGAGCAGTGAAAAGCATTCCTAAGTATGGACAAGTATCCCTAAGCACAAGAAGCCATTTCTGTACATAACTATGCATGTCTGAGTATTCCTAAGCACAGAACAGCATTTCTGAGCTTGGAAAAGCATTCCAGGCTCAGCCTGATCAGCAGTTATAGTCCCACCCACAGGAACCACTCATGACAACCCCAAGATGATTAAACCTGACTGCAGATTATGAAGGGACTTGATCAATGAAAGAGACACAAAAAATAGAACTCTGGTAGGGGTGAAAAGAGTCATCTATCAACCAGCTAGCTTGGAGAAGGACCCATCAAAAAAACAACACATCAGCCAAATCCAAAATAAAACCAGAAGACCTAAATAAATGACATAAAGAACATCTAAGAGAACCAAGTTCAGGAAATCTAGGAGACTGCACCAGTGAATCCCATAGATCTCCAACAACAGAAGTTTACACCACAGTAGAAGGGAGTCAAAGTAGATTAATCTAAGACAGTAGAAACAAGGAAGAGGAGACACCAAAAATGAGGAAATTAAGAAACAATACCTCACCAAAAGGAAAGGGAGAATCCCTAGAGACACTGCTAAATAAAATAGAGGCAAGCAAACTATCAAACACGGAATTCAAAATAATGGTTAGAAGGAAGCTTAAAGAGCTCGGTGAGCTCAAAGAAAACTACTAAGAATTGCAGGGATGCCACACAAGGAACTTACGATAACTACACCAGCATTGAAAAGGACATAGAAACTATCAATAAGAGCCAGGAGGGTATAAAAAATACAACTTCTGAATAGAAGAACATAATAGAAGGAACCAAACACAGGCTAAAAGAAAGGTCAGCGAACTGAAGAGCAACACAGAAAAAGATACCCTGATAGTGCAACAAAATGAGAAAAGACAGAAAAAGAATAAAGAAGTTGAGAGAGCTACAGAAAAACATGAAATATAATAATATCCATATCTTAGAGATATCAGAAAGAGAAGATGCAGAGCCAGCATTAGAAAGCCTGTTGGAAAAAGTAATGACAGAAAAATTCCCCAATTTGGTGAGAAAAAAAGCTATGCAAGTACAGGAACCACAGAGGGTCCAAATGAAGATGAACCCAAAGAGGCCCACACCAAGACACATCATAATTAAAATGGCACATTTCAAAGACAAAGAGAAAATCGTAAAGGCAGCAAGGAAGAAACAGCAAATAACGCACGAAGTAACTCCATTAAGGCTAAAAGTTGATTTCTCAACAGAAATGCTACAAGCCAGAAGAAAATGCCAAAAAATATTCCAAACCATAAAAAGCAAAGGTCTACAACCAAGAAGACTCTAACCAGCAAGGGTCTCATTCAATATAGAAGGTAAAATAGGAAGTTTTCAAGACTTCCTATTTTTAAGTTTTAGCTTTCAAGAAAGCTAAAAGAATACATCACCAAACCAATATTACAAGAGATAGTAAAAATAATGTATTAAGAGGAAGAAAGGGAGAGAGAAATGAACACAGGTACACAGGGAAAATATCACAATTTATAAGTGTCTATCAATAACAATGTTAAATGTAAATGGCTTAAATAAACTACTCAAAAGACATAAGGTAGCTGAATGGATAAGAAATTATGACCCTCATATATGCTGTTGACAAGAGACCCACCTCAGAACAAAAGGTCAAGGCAGACTGAAAGTGAAAGGATGAAAAAATATTTCAAGCAAACGAACATGAAAAAAGAGCTGCGGTACCAATATTTAATATCAGACAAAATATATTTCACAACAAAAGCCATTAAAAGAGACATAGAAGGACACTTTATCATACTTAAGGGAACAATTCATCAAGAAGATATAACCATTATAAACATATCTGCATCCAACATAGGAGCACCCAAATACATAAGAAAAACCTTGGAGGAATTCACGAAGGGTATCAACACCCCATTATCAATAATGGACAGATCTTCCAAGCAAAAAAGCAGCAAGAATAATGTTTCACTGAACAACACTCAAGATGAAATGGATTTGATATATACAGAACCTTTCACCCCAAAGAAGCAAAATATACACTCTTATCAAATGCACATGGAACATACTCAAAGATAGTCACAAGGTAAGATACAAAACAAGTCTCCACAAACTCAAGAAAACTGAAAATATACCATGCATCTTCTAAGATTATAACAGCTTGAAACTAGAAACCAACTTCAAGGAAAACCTCAAAAACATTCAAATTCATAAGGACTGAATAAAATACTATTAAAAAAAGGCTTAACAACGATATCAAAGAAGAAATCAAAAAGCTTCTGGAAACAAGTGAAAATGAACACGCAGCAGCCCAAAACCTATGGGACATAACAAAGGCAATCAATCCTAAGAGAAAAATTCATAGCAATACAAGGACTGCCTAAAAAAGAAAGGAGAATCTCAAATAAACAATCTAACTCTACAGCTACAAGAACAAGAGGAACAACAAAAAACAAAGCCCAAAGTGAGTAGAAAAAAGGAAATAAGAACATAGTTAAATGACATAGATTAAAAAAAAAAAATTCAAACGATCAATAAATCTAGGAGTTTGTTCTTTGTAAAGATAAACAAAATTGACAAGCCTTTAACCAGACTCATCAAGAAAAAAAAGAGAGAGCACCCAAATAAACAAAACCAGGAACAAAAAAGGAAAAATCACAACGAACACCAAAGAAATACACAGGATTATAAGAAATTACCATGAATAACTATATGACAAGAAATCAGACAACCTGGGTGACATGGACAGATTTTTAGAAACATATAATCTTCCAAAACTAAATCAAAATGAACCAGAAAGCCTGAATAGACAGCCAACAGCTAGTGAAATTAAAGCAGTAATTTAAAAAAAAAGAAAATCCCAGCACACAAAAGCCCAGGAAGAGATGGCTACAGATAGGCAAATTTTACCAAACATTTAATGAAGAATTAACTCCTATCCTTTTCAACCCACTCCAAAAAATCCAGGAAGAGGGACTACTCCCAAAGTCTTTCTAAGGGGCCACTATGATTCTAATCCCAAAACTTCTATCAATAGAAGCTAGAATAGCATTTGATAATGTACAGCACCTATCTGAGATAAAAAAAGAAAAAGCTCATAGGTTCTGGCAAGATGGCGAAGAGTAAGTGGAGCTAAACCAATCTCTTCCCAGGTAGCATCTGGAATTATTTTTAGAGAAAAAGTCGGCTGGAATTACCAACAGAACACCAGTTGGAAAGAAGTCTTATAACCACAGACAAAACAGAAGGGGACACTTCATCACAACATGACTGATAGGTATCGTGGAAACATGAGAGGGATGGCTGGGCCCCCACTGGATGCAACAGCCAAAGTAACAAGCCCAAGGGCTCCACCTGGAAAGAGTGAGCTCTGGTCCCAGCCTACAGCAACACCACAGACAGTAGAGCAGCATACAGCTGAGAAGGGCAGACAGTTTACTAGCCTAAGACAGTCCTAGAGATACAGAACTACAGGGTGACCACAATGAAAATACATTGGCATCCACCTACCCTGGGCTCCAGCAGAGGGAGGGCAGAGAGGACTGAAGACACAAAGGGAGAATTTGCAGCAGTGGTTTGGAGGACAGAAGTGGGGGCAGGGGGGCACCTGTGGGGATCCGAGTGGTGACTCATCACCCACAATTCCAGTGGACTGCACTGCACCAAGTGGCTTCAGTAAGAGGGGTCCTCATAGCCCCGTGCACTGGAAGCAATCTGCCCCGCCCGGCAGTGCCTGAGCCTGGCCCTTGACAACAATTCTTTGATTTACATCTAAGTAAACTGCTCCTGCCCTGCCCTGCCCTGCCCTGCCCTGCCCTGCCCTGTGCTGTCTGAGCATAGATACAATAGTTGGCACCTGAAGAGGTATCCCTAGCCCAGCAGCACCTGGGCCAGGCAGCTGATTACAAACTCAGACTTACAGCTGGGTCAGTCAGTCAGCCCTGCCCCTCCACAGCAGCAAGTGAGCCTCATGGTTGATCATGGATTCACTGGTTCAAAACTGAGTTGGTGTATCCTGCCCAGTGGCACCAGGGCCTGGTGGCTGATCACAAACTCATTGGATTACAATTGAATCTTTCAGTCTAGCCCAGCGGCCCCTTAGCCTGGCAGCTGATCACAGATTCACTGGATTACAATAAAATCTTTAAGCCCAGTGCCACCTAAACCTGGTGGCTAATCAAAGATTCATTGGAGTACAACTGAACTTTGCTGTCTTAGCCCAGCTGCTCCTGAGCCCGATGGCCAATCACAGATTCACTGGATTAAAATTGCATCTTGCTGCCTAGCCCAGTGGCACCTGAGCCTGGCAGCTGATCACAGATCCAGTGACTGA
This sequence comes from Noctilio leporinus, assembly GCA_004026585.1. Lineage (NCBI taxonomy): Eukaryota > Metazoa > Chordata > Mammalia > Chiroptera > Noctilionidae > Noctilio > Noctilio leporinus. The sequence goes on along the minus strand of PVIW01011854.1, from coordinate 6,658 downwards.
TATCTGAATCTGTCCCACCACGATGAACCTGAACTGGTGGCTGATCCATTGGATTACAACTGAACCTCTCTGTGTAGCCCAGCAGGGCCTATGTTTGGTAGCTGATTCATTAATTTACACATGAATTGGTCTGTCCCCCCAAGCTGGAACTGAGCCAGGCAGAGGAACACAGACCTATAGGATTACAACTAAATCAATCCTTCCAGCCTAGCAGTTCCTTAGCCTGGCAGCTGACCACAGTCTGATTGGATAACAACAAAACCAAAAATGGTGAGAAAAAGAAACATTCCATCACGGAAAGGAAAAGAGGAATCCCCAGAAAGATCACTAAATGAAACAGAGGCAAGCAAACTATCAGACATAGAATTCAAAATAATGACGATGGAGACGCTCAATGAGCTCAGCCAGCTCAAAGAAAACTATAAATAACTCCAGGGAAACTACAAAAAACTGAAGGGAAGCAGGGAGGATGGACCTGGAAAGTATTATACTTAGTTAAGTAAGCCATGAGGCAAAGACAAATAGCACATGATGTCACCTAATACAGGAAAATAATGATCAAAACAAACAAATGAGCAAAATAGAACCAAAGACATGGAAACAAGGAACAGACTGATAGTGGCCAGGTGGGAAGAGGGAAAAGGGAAAAAGGGTAAAGAAAGGAGATAGTGCAGTCAAGGAACTAGTATAAATGAACCATGGACATGGACAACGAGGTGGAATTGACTTTGGGAGAGGAGATGGGGATGGTGGGGCAGGGGAGGGTGATGGGGGAAAATGAAACAACTGTAAGACAACAATAATAAATCATTTATTTTTTAAATATTAAAATAGCTGATAAAAGGATAAACAACTGTAAGGCTTAGAAATAAGTCTCCCCAAAATGTGCAACCCTGGCATGTAGATTGTTTCAAGATGAACAATTAAAGCCCAATAAACTAAAGAAGAGTTTTTTACTTCCTCTTTTATTTCTTAAAGATACTCAGAAAAACCTACTTCCGTAAGAGAATCACAGTATATTCGGTTTGGCACATATGAATTATATGTTGTGGACCAGAAGAATCTGTGCAAAAATCTATTCACTGGATTCCCTTTGGGCCGGCCCATTGTTTGTGTTGGCTAGAAACAGTTTATCATTTATCAGGTACCTACCTCCTACTTCCCCTCACCCCTGCCCAACCTTTCTCCTTTGTCCAAAATGACATATATATTTCTTCTTTAGCTCAGTGTCTTTGGAATTTTCATGCTTTAGAATCCCCCAGGCACTTACATTAAAATTTTATTTTCTCCTGGGCATTTTTTTGGTAGTGTTTAGAATAATCTGTATTTTTAATAATTAAGTTCCACCTTAGGTAATCCTGTATTTTATCTTTTTAAATAAAATTTATTGGGTGACACTAGTTACACCAGATAGAACTTCAAAGACAGAATGAAAATTATTTTTAAGCTACCCCCCAACACTGACCACAATCAGTTTTTTAGTAACAAGCAAAATGTATATATAAATTTTAAAGAACATGTGTATGCACATTCACCCTCCTCCCTTTTCTTTAGCTGTTCATTTCTTCTAAGAATTATCTCCTAAGGACTATTTTGCATATTCAGTTAACAAACTGATTAAAGCTATTCACCTTTCTACCACTTTTTTTTTTTTTAACCATCATACAAAAATGATTTTATTTTGGGAAAGTGATTTCCAATTTATGATAAGTTTTATTTTCAGAAATAAGACCACAAAACAACACAATCTAATTCAATCTTAAAGGCTGGCATGCTGGGCAAGGAATGTTCTTATTCTTTGTTAAAGCTCCTTCTTTACATTGTCAGGTACCAGGACTCTGACTTTTGATGTGATTTCAGTCATGGAGTCATCAACAGTAACATGTTCTAATCCTTGTTCTTTAATTACCTCTATACAGTGTGCCTTTGGTTGATCCTTCTAGCCACATTCAATTATTTTAACTCTCAAAAACTCTTTCTCCGGTTTCTATCAACATTTTGTTAATTGCTACCTTCATCTGCACATCTTTGTTTATCTTGCTAACCACCATCACAGCAGACAGTGGCTGTCCCTTACCAGAGACAAAATGACCCTAGCGCTGACAACTGTTACCTACCACACTCTTCAGGCACCCAGACTTCCTCCCTTTCTACTACTGTTCTTTGTCCCAGATCTGTGCCGAACAGAACATTGAGTGAGTAAGTCTTGATCCAGCTTAGGTTTCACTGGTCTCAGTTTGGAGCACCCTTCTCTTCATTTGTATCCATCCCTGGTACTCAGAAGAACCACAGCCACTAAGTTAATCCTTACATGTTTTCTTACTGGAGCTCCCCCAACCCTTTGAAACACTAAAGAGAAAAAGAAATATATGGTCACGATGAACATATGGTCACGATGCAGGTGAGAACTGCACTAAGGAAAAGCTGACATGTTTCACTTGGGATCCCTTCCCACCCCGGACTTGCCTTTTATCTAACACCAAAGTTAATAGGAGCTAAGAATAGTTAAGGCCCCACAGACTCTGACATAATACAAAGACAAAGAAAAACTCGCAGAACCTGATAAAGGATTTCTCAGCCAGCCAATATCAAGTTAAGTATCCCCAGGTCACCAGCTCTTGTCTTTTATAGGAATATGGCATATATTTTCAGCTAACTCTAATGTAATTACATAGACAGAGGTCCAAAAGCACAAACAATTCCTATTTGTCTATTTCTCATTTTTTTTTATGTATTTCTCATTTTAATTAGATAGTTGAAAACCAATATATAAATAAGGCAAAAAAAAAAAAAAAAAAACAAACCCAGTAATCTTAAGTCCAAAGAAACACTAATATGGATATGTAGTAATGTTTAGAACTTAGAATAGGCATTTATGCTAAATTATGTCTTCATGTTCACTGAAATTGACAGTATCATGCTACCCTTTCTTCTTTCAAGAAGCTCAGTAAAGGACCACTGTTACTCTCAATTAAATACCTAAATACTTCATTCTTGGAAGAATAAACCATTATTTTCTCATTTATTGAGCACATGCCAGTATCCTACATCAGGTGGTTCTAATGATGCAGACTCCAAAATTAGCTGGGTTTTTTAACTTTCTTATCCACTATTAGGAGGATCACAGTGAAACTAAATTCACTTGTTTAAAAAGAAGTATTGGATGTTGGTAAGGATATGGAACAAATGGAATTCTCAAACTTTGATGCTGGGTGTATCTATTTCCACTCTGGGAAACTGTTGACAAAGTATTTCCTGTATGAATTAAAATTTCCAAGTAACAAACAACAAGATTACACCTCAAATTGGTTCACTGTTTATATTTAAAATGGAAATATAAATTCCAGGTGTTACACAGAATGACAGAATAATAATCGTGGTACGATTGTTGTTTATTTCAATTTACTGTTTATCATATTAGGACCACCGGGATTGGAGATAAAAACTATGCCCAAAGCAAGCTCAACAAATTATTATGAACTTTTTTCACACCTACATGTATGGAGCCAACAGTCCATTATTTAACCTCCAGGTAAAACAGAGTGTTTATTAATGTAAAATAAAAGCCTCAACAGCAAATATCTGGAACCTAGACCAACAAAAAATTTAAAGGGGAAGAATAATTAATCACTGACGCTAATCAGAATAGCAGGCACATGGCAATGTTTAAAAAATAATAATAAAGTGGGCTGATTTATTCAGCTTCATCACTGTTTTTAAATTCTTTACATGGACCCTTTTATTCAGAATGAGAGTGGGAGACACATCACGCCTATTTCCCTACTTTGGTTAACCACAGTGTGCCAATTAAGAGTTTTAAAAGGTACATAATAAAAGTACTAACTTTGAGTTTACACATACAGTAGTCTACCTCCCACCTTATCCATAATTTTAGTTACCTATGATCAACCTCAGTCAAAACATATTAAATAGTAAATTCCAGAAATAAACAGCTCACAAGTTTTATGCCACAAACCATTCTTCATAGATGATGGAATTTCATGCCAATCCTGCTCAGTCCTGCCTGGGACACCTGAATCAGCCCTTTGTCTAACGTCTCCAGGCTATATAAATATACTACCTGCCAGCCATTGAGGTGATCACACAGGTTACCACATGACTTTTATTATAATATAGTCATAATTGTTCTACTTTATTCTTAGTTATTGTAGTAAATTTCTTATTGTGGCTAATACTTAAATTACACTTTATCATAGGTATGTATGTCTAGAAAAAAAACAGTATAGGAAGCCTATCCTGAAAGTATCAGTCACACAAACTGTTTTAAATATATTGACATTGGCTCGACACTTTGGGGATAGGCCTCATATATAGGGTTCAGTACTTACTACCCACAATTCCAGGAATTCACTTGGGGTCTTGGAGCATATATCTCTCAGGTAAGAGGGAGTTACTATTTTACAAACATCTAAACTTTCTTTATGACCGAACTTCCATTTCTAGATATCTATCCTATAAAAACATAAATATACGGCCTGGCTGGTAGCACAGATGATAAGGTCCAAGCCTGCGAACCCAAACGTCGCAGGTTCGATTCCCCAGCCAGGGCACATAAACAGGTTACAAGCCAAGTTTCCAGCCAGGTCCGTAGCTGGAGGCAAGTGAATGGCAACGATACCCTGATGTCTTTCTCCATCTGTGCCTCTCTCCCTTCCTCTCTCTCTCTGGAAATAATAATAATAAATAAAAAATCTTTAAAAAAAAAACCATAAATACATGTGCCTAAAGAGACATGTGAATTTCCGGAGAGGAGAAAGATGGCTACAGAGTAGAGGGCAGTGCAGATGGTGTTCTCGAGTACCAGAGCAGCGGGAGGACAGGATAGGGAGTGCAAGACGTCTTCAGGTCCCTATGAATTGGAGCGGTCACCATCTGGACTCAGGGGAGCACAGCCCAAAGGCCGCGGAGACCTGCAGGAGAGCAGCCCACAGGTCCAGAATACAACCAAAAAGCCCAAGTAAAGGACACACCAAGAACAACAAGTGGAGAAAATCTGGGAGACTGCAACAATGAACTCCACAAATCTCCTATCACAGAAGGGTGCTCAACTAAGGCAAGGAAGCAAAGCAGGTTAACCCAAGGAAAAAACAAAAAAATAAAAAGGAAGCAACAGCAGACACCCAAAATGGGGGAAAAAAGAATCAGTCCATCACCAAAAGGAAAGGAAGAATCCCTAGAAAGACCACAAAATGAAACAGAGGCACCTGAAATATCAGATAAGGAATTCAAAAGAATGATGATAGGGAAGCTCAGTGAGCTTAGCCACATCAAAGAAAACTATAAACAACTCCAGGAGAACTACCAAGAACTCCAGGGAAGTTACAAGGAACTTATTGAGAGCTACAACAACATGAAAAAGGACATAGAAAAATCAATTAAGTGCCAGGAGGAAATGAAGAATACAATTTCTGAATTGAAGAATACAGTAGAAGGAATCAACACTAAGCTAGAGGAAGCAGAGGACCAGATCAGCAAGTTGGAGGATAATGTAGACAAATACTCCAAGACAGTATAGGAGAATAAAACAGGCTAAACAAGACAGAAGTGGCTTTAAGAGAGCTACAGGACAACATGAAACGTAACAACATCCAAATCATAGGGATACCAGAAGGAGAAGAGAAACAAGGAATGGAAAACCTGTTCAAAAAAGTTGTGATAGAAAATTTCCCTAACATGATGAGTGAAAACATTAATCAAGTTCAGGAAGCACAGAGGATCCGAATAAAGATCAACCCAAACAGACCAACACCAAGGCACATTATTATTAAAATGGTTAATTTCAAAGACAAAGAGAGAATCCTAAAAGCATCAAGAGAGAAACGACAAATAACACATAAAGGGGCTCCAATAAGGCTATCAAATGATTATTCAACAGAAACAATTCAAGCCAGAAGGAAATGGCAAAAAGTACTTCAAGTAATGGTCAACAAAGGCCTGCAACCAAAAATACTCTACCCAGCAAGGCTCTCATTCAAGATAGAAGGAGAAATAAGGAGCTTCCCAGACAAAAACAAAAAACTAAAAGAATACATCTCTACCAATCCAGCATTGCAAGAAATGCTAAAGGGTCTGCTTTAAAAATAAAGAAATAGCATGAAGAAACAGAGAAAGCCAAAGAGGAATACAGATACAAAGAGAAAATGGCAATGAAAAAGTATCAATCAATAATAACCTTAAATGTAAATAGATTAAATGCACCAATCAAAAGACATGTGGTAGCCGAATGGATAAGACAACATGACCCACATATATGATGTCTTCAAGAGACCCACTTCGGAACAAAAGATCGACACAGATTGAGAGTGAAGGGACGGAAAAATTTATATCAAGCAAATGGAAATGAAAAAAATCCTGGGAGAGAGAGAGGACCCAAATAAACAGAATCAGAACTGACAGAGGAGAAATCACAACTGATACCTCAGAAATACAAAAGATTGTTAAGAAATTACTACAAACAACTATATGACAAAAAATATGACAACCTGGATGAAATGGACACATTTCTGGAAAGGTATAATCTACCAAAACTGAACCCAGAAGAAGCAGAAAGCCTGAATAGGCCAATAACAACTAGTGAAATTCAAGAAGTAATCCAAAATCTCCCAAAGCACAAAAGCCCTGGACCAGATGGCTACAC